>JAPYZA010005578.1:0-12021 GCA_030522685.1 Eupelmus azureus
TGGTACAATATAATAAATAATACTTAAAAATATATCTACGTGAAACATGAATCATTGTAAATTTTAAATAGAAATAGGAAAGAAAGAGAAGGGAAGAAGTAGAAGAGAGAGAGAGAATATGTTGTTTTACAGTCAGAAGAAGTTATATGTAAGTATAAGATATGTTTACGTGTTCTGATTCAATCCCTGGGTAATTTTGCAGGTGTTTGCCACACCTGAAAAATGGTTGGACATCGCGCATCGGAGTGCACGACTCGCTCATGCTATGCTTTCTGTGCCTTAGGTCATATGGCCAGGGAATATTCGAATAAGGCATTTTTCCAGCATCAACTAGCAGTGCAGCAGCAGCAACGTGTTATACAGCAGCAGCCACCTCAGTGGGTACAGCAGCTGCAATTCACGTTGCCGAGGCATCAACAGCGAGTTGTGCAATCTCCTGCGCAACCTTCGCTGCAAATGCATTGCGTTTGGTGTGGTGCAGCAAACGAAAGCTTGAGGGTGCGAAAAACTGCTAGGCAGGAGTGTGGACTCACCCACTACCTCCTGCCACATTGCAGAAGTGCACCTTGGTTTATTGGACGTGGTGTCGGACGAGACAGAGAGTGAGTCAGAGTCTGACCTTTCGGATCCAGAAAGCGACTCTGGAAGTGCAGCGAACGAAGATTTGAGTGTAATTTCTCAAGTAGATGCAGTCCAGAGTAGCATTGAGCCTGGCGTTCAGAAGTTTGTGGAAGAGCTGAATGCAAGCACTGGATCAAGCCATCCTAGTCGTTATCGTGTGGACCAGACAGAACGGGGTTCTGTGGTCCAGGAGGGGACAGGCGTGGTCGTTTATACCACTAAACCCACTCAGATGGCGACTGGTGACTCACTCGAAGTCTCAGCGGTCAGTACAGCGGATAGACGACATTATCTGTCTGTGAATTTTGACGGACAAGAAGTTGTCGCGCTGTTTGACCCCGGAGCGATGGTCTCTTTAGTGAATGTTCGGGTAGCGCAGACTTGTAAGAACAAGTGGCGTGAGTTCGAGTAGCTGGTGATCGGCGCAGGTGGATTGCCGATCGAGACGTACAGAATCGTTGAAGCTCTCCTAGAGGTAGAGGGAGTTAAGCAATCCACCATGATGCGTATCTCATGAGCAAAAGAACACGAATTGGTTCTTGGTGTGGATTTTGCTAGAGACTGGGACGTGCGCGTGAAACATCGAGCTGCTCGTTGGAAGATTAGATTGGACGGAGTTTCGAGGAATTTTTTTAGTGCACGGGAATTTGGACCTTCAGGCAGTGCAGCTCAAGTTACGGTGGATTTCGCAGGAATTGAAGAAGCTTCAAACGAGCAAAAGGAGAAGATGTCTGTGCTCTCCGCGCGATTGATACCTCCGCCAAAGCTCGTTCATGGCTTCACGACCTTGATTGGTGAACCATGTCGATGTTCAAGGTGCAAGGCCATTCAAAATTCATATGCGCAGGATGTTGCCGAAGAAGCTTGAGTTTGCACAGGCTGAAGTGAAAAGAATGTTGGACTTGGACATCATCGTTTAGTCCATCAGTCATTGTTCCTCAAGGACAGGACAATTTCAGGTTTTGTGTCGGCTATCGAGAATTGAACAAGGTCTCGCGCAATGATACCTATCCTATGCCGAATATGGATTCGATCTTGGACAAATTGCGCAAAGCCAAGTTCATTTCGAAAGTCGGCCTGAAAAAGGCTTACCATCAAGTGCCCATGAGAGAGGCTAGCAAGCAATATACTGCTTGCTAGCCTCACTCATGGGCACTTGATGAGGTAGAGCCGAATACCCCGAAATTGATGCTCGATCAGCAGATTTGGATAGATCTGTTGAAGCGCCTCGATGCGCTCCGTGATCCAGTTAGAAAACACAACGATCGAGCTCAAGCAGAGGGTGAGCAGCTCTACAACAAGGAAAGAAAGTATGTGACTTTCCAGGTAGGGGGCTTAGTGCTGAGGCACGAGACAGTGTTGTCAAATGCAGCGAAAGGCATCTCTGGCAAGCTGGCGCCTAAGTTTGACAGGTCTTTCGAAATCAGGATGATCTTGTCGATGGTGGTTTACGAATTCGAGGCGCATGGTGGGAAGATTTCAAAAGCCCATGTCTCAGACCTGAAGAGATACATTCCTCGGCGTTTGAAGAATAAATTGTAAGTGTTGGAGCATGCTATTGGACAGGTGGTGGTAGTATTGTTTGGACGTAGAACTATGTGTCTGTTGGTGGCGGGAATTGAAATCTTGCGATTCGATGACTGATTTTTCGCGATATTTACAGGTGGAGATCGATTGGGTTGCCGAAGCCACTGGACAGGCCCTGGCGGACGAAGCCATGGAGAGGCAGCTGGGGTAGCAACAAGCCCAGCGGCCCATCGCCGAAGGATTGGTAAATGAACCGGCGGAGCAATCCGCCGGTGCAATGAGCCAAGTCACGCCCATGGATTGGGCCGTGCCTGAGATCCCTGTTCCCATTCTCGCTGCTTTGCCTGCCCAGTTTCCAGGCGAGCTTGCGTAGACGGCATAAGGCTCGGGGCAGTCAGGGACCTCGACCCCGGACATCGCCCTTGCTCCAGCCGCCGGCGCATCCAAGCCGAGTGGCTCTTCCACTGGGCCGACGACGTGGAAGAATTAGACTTGAATGCGTCGCAGGAGATAGAAGAGTTGGACCAGCTCCGACGATTGGACCGTGGTGGTAAGGAAGCAGGCCAGGGCACGAGCCTCCGCTCGCGCCAGCCTGCCGAAGGCGTACGCCAAAGTAGCTGGAAAGGGGATGGCCAAGAGTGGAAAGGCACGTATGGCGACTGCCTCCACAGGCGCCGTGCCAAAAGACGCGAAGTCTTCTTCCTCCCCAGTTCCTGCGGAGTTGGAATGTGTTGGTACCAGCGAGCGCTTTTCAAGGAGCCGCTCCCGCCACCTCCCGAATTCCTCCAGGACCTGAAACTCTAGGAGGAGGCCAGGCACTCACGTCCAAGCCGTCGGCGGGATAACTCTCGCCGGCAGTTCAAGATGGACGACTGCGTGTCGACCGTTCCGTTGCGGTCATCGGACCGACCTTGGGACCGGGGAACCGAGGAGAGCCCAATGGGTCCCAGTTCCCCACCACCGCGACCTGGCTCTCGATCCGTCTCCCCGCGCGTACTATGCATGCAGGAAGTGTGGGCATGATCGCTCAGAGTGCCCAGTCCCACTGGTAGCGAAATTCTGCTACGACTGTGGAAGACTGGACACTTCGATGAGCAAGTGTCCGCACTGCTCTGATGCGTATTACGCGTGGAGAGCTGTGCGCTACGGTCGTCGGGTTCGCGAGCAGCAAGCCAATGGTCGGGATGACGCCGAGACCTTCTCCAGGGAGGGTTCCGTCGTCACCATAGAGGCACCACTTCCGTCAGTGTCGGTGACGGCGTCCCCGCAGGACCTAAAGCGGCCAATCGATTCAGGTAGCGATTTGGATGGGATAGAGAAGTTGGCCAAGGGTCGCAGGGCCGTGGCAAAGGTGAAGGCTTGCCGCGAAGAAGCCAAACGTCGCCGGGAGGCCAGGGAGGCCAAAGAAGATTGGCGCTCCACTAGCTAGGAGCCTGGATCCCGAAAAGGGTTAGCCGGCGGAGTAGAGGCTTACATTTAGCGGCGGGTAATCATCGAAAACGCCCGCACCGAAGCTCGATGCCGACAGGAGGAGGCCGAGGCGCAGCACTGAGCAGCCAAGGAGACCGAGGCGGCTAGGGTAGCTGCCGAAGAAGCTGACGATCAGCTCGACCTCCCCCAAACAAGTGGAATTGTTGAAAGACGTGGCGATGGCGGGAACGGTCGACGAGACTGCTACAACTGAAGTTGCGGTCTCGATCGTACCGGTATCAGCCGTTGTGAACGGAGGGAAGCAGTCTAGAGACCCGGAAGTTATCGGAACAGCTCAGCCTAGCCATTTTGTGGAGTGTGGCAGGATCACCAAACCAGTAGGATTGGTTGATGTAATTGGACGGGTAAGTAAATGGTAGAAGGGTTGTGTGGCAAAATGACAACCAATGAGTGAGATTGGACATCGCAAAATCTTTTTATAGTTTGGAAATCACTTTCTCTTTTCGCTGCCATTGGTGATAAACTGGTCATCGTGGGACGATTGACAGTTTAGGAGGGGCCATTGTAACGGATAAACGTTGCTGTGTCCCTGAGCCTAGAGGCAGCGAAATGAGAGAGAGATATAATTAAATTATTAATTATATCTCACGCTCATTTCGTAAGTTATAGGTTTGGTAGCAGCAGCCGACGAATCACGTTCCAGCTAGGTGGCAACGACACGGCGCACCTACGGATAATCGGCACCGCCGAATATTAATATACCACATACAATTAAAATATATGCTTCTGCGAGAGCAGTGTATGTGTATGTGTGTGTGTGTGTGTGTCGCGCGCCGTCAGCAGTTGATTGCCGGCACGCACCTCGAATATAGTATTCATCGTCGTTGGTATACTGTGTTAGTTTTTGAGACGTTATTTTTGTGTGACGGGAGTGCGTGAATTAAGTGTAGTCTTTGTGAGTACGTGTGCCTCCAGCGGCACCTCACCACTACACCTTAATCGGCATATCATTGGACGAGAGTTCGAGAGAGCAAGAAAACGAGAGAGAGATTCGAACGAGAGCAGTAGGCGTCTGCGAACGCCGTAAGTTTGTAATAAATTATTGTTGATTAATTGAATAATTTTGTGTGATCATTTCGCTAATTGCTTTGTGTTGGTCCGCCCTCTTCTTGCGCGACGGCACACGGCTCCGTGCCCTGCCGAGTTCAAAGATTATATTTGACGCGATTAATTTTGATTTCGACTTTTGGTTTTTCTTGGACGTAAATACAATTATTGTTCGCGGAGACGAGCCAGCGTTATTTAAAAATTATTTATTTAAATATAGAGCGCGCAAATCTCCGTAACACTTTTGTATCGAAAATAACTATTTTGTACCCGTTCTTTAGAGATATGATATACTATAAAAAAAATAGAGCAAACGCATTCATTCTGGAAAAAGTGTATGCTCATTAAATATGGCGACTTTTCCGAATTTGAGAGTATTGCTATTTATGCCGCCATATCAGGGTGGTCCGGAATCGCAGTTAATCTTAACCTTTAGAGGGCCGAAAAGCCAAAATATTGGCTCACCTCCTTATCGACACTTTGTCTCTGTGCAATCAATGATATAAGATACCTTTTTTCCTAATTTTCTGAGGAGAATTTCCTCCCCAAAATCCCGGCCCTCTAAAGGTTAAACGACGTCATTAATTCGTATCATTCATTAGCCACCCTAAAAGATATAAAAATATAGTGCAAAGACATTTTTTGCCCGGAGTACTGTGGGGATAGTTTTCTATAATGTAACAAACACGTGTACATTGCGTGCTAGGAGTGGCCGCCCGGAATCGAAAAGAATTTATTTAAATATTATTTTTTATACCTGTTCTTTTGAGATGTGATGTACTATAAAAAAAATTGTGCAAACGCATTTATTCTGGATAAAGTGCAATGCGTATTTTGTTAAAATCGCAAATGCGTCCTTATTACTTATATCCGTTTGATTCATTGTATTGCTGGTCGCCGTTCGCTGCTTTTTATATGTGTTTTACCCGATTTGGAAAAAATTACTTTGAATTTTACCCGTATTCCAATTTCCTAAACCAAGAAGGAGGGGCCTTTACTTATCTTATGTCTAGGGAGCGTAATACAAAGAATTTTGCGGTTAAGTTGTGAATCTGAGTTTACGCGTTTCCTAATGCTGATTATGAGATCACGGTCAGGGCGGTAATTAGACCGAACGGCAGGTGAGTTACCGTAGATGATGTTAAAAGATGGCGTGCAGGTAGGCATCCAGGTGAATTTCAGAGGTTACTGACCTTTCTCAGGTGTCTTGCGCATTCGTAGCGATGCTGGAGTCTCCCTTGGGTATAAAGGATATAGGTAATAGGAGGCAGGTAGAACGTTGGGAGTAAGCCATAAGCAAGCACTTGTTGCGGGTAGACTCTCAGGGCCTTTGTACAGGTATTCAGGAGTGAGTAAGAATGTCACTCAAGGTAACTGCGACTTGTTTAATTATTTGGTTAAACTCAAATATTTTGAGTTATCCCAACTTATACGGAACGATTATACGTTCAAGATATAGTTTTAATAAATATTTTAAAACTTGTAACTTTATATGAATACTCGTACATATGTTTATTAGAACTTTACTATAAGTCCAAGTTATAATTTCAGTTATAATACTCGTTGTCGCGCAACAGACTGACGAAGTTTCCCCATCTGGGAAGAAAAGTAAAAAATTAGACAGCCTTCTGGAGGCGCGCGTCCACCCTTTTATACAGTTTTTTACATGAGGCCTTATGGAAAAATCAACTAGCCAATGGCTAACGAATATCAGGCCATCTCAGGCACCGTTGGTGGGATTCTAGCCTTTGGATACAAATTAGAAAAAGGGGGATGACTGTGTGGAAAGGAAACTGACGTCAGTCTATCATCTTAAATTCAACTCTTAGTGATTTCTGTAATTTTTATAAATATGGAACTTATTATAATTCGTTCCGTAAAATTTATTTCTCACTAGAGCTTTATTTAAAACTTCTTTAAATGATATAAATGTACACGGAACATTAAATTAATACCAGAATTAAATAAAAACACACTGATATTTAAATTAATTTTTGTCTTATATACACTGCAATGCAATCATCTGATGTTTGAAGTTTCTTTATAATTTCTAATTCCCAACAAAATCTTGCAAATCTATCATCTAGTGGTATAGGATTGGTAGAACGATCTTCTCCTTCAACTGGACCAATAATTATTGCGTAGTTACCACTAAAATTTTCAAAATAATTTAAAAATGATATATCGTCGTTAAAGTAACAAAATAAAATAGCATAAGCTGTAGTCCAACGATCAAGTTGATAATAACCGTGTTTGTAGAAAATAATATTTTTTAAAAATAACGGTGTTGCACCAGAACGTTTCCACCAAAGTTCATCTACTTCTAATCCAATTATATCAAAACCTGAAAGAAAAACGTACAAAATAACATTATTTTCTTTTTTTTTTAAGAAAAATCAATTTGCAATAAATACAATATTCAAAAATTAACAAATTAATAAATTTAAAAAATAATATCTACATAGTTTAAAATAAACTATAAAAAATAGGTATGTAAAAATGTAGGAATTTTAAAATATAAGTTCCTCATTGTAACATATAAACTCGTTCATTTAAATATAGCACATTAAAAAAGTCTCAATACACTTACAAGGGGACAATCAACCCTCCGGATGATGGATTTGACTGGCACTTGGTAAATGGCCTTCTTTTAACTAGAAATAGAGCCCCTTCGAATGGTTCTGTCCCATGGGAACAGAGATATTGAACTGAGATATTGAAGAGCCGATTTTCAAAAATAAGCCTTATTTTTACATTAATTGGCTTCAGGGGGTATTCCAATGTGCAGAACGCGTATAAAATGCATATTTTCAATAATTTTTCTCTCGGAATCTATTTCATATAATCAAACGAATGTTTTTTTTTTATCTTAAAGGTATGTTCAAGGAGAAGGAAACATTTTTCGTTGATGATCAAAAATATTTATTTACTTATTTATCAACAAAGAAATCAAGCGAATAAAAAAAACGTTTTCTGCTAACGCAGGTACTTTTGGCTCTCCTGGTGATCTGAAACAGAAAATCGAAAAAGTTTATTAATCTATGAGACTGCCCCTATCGTCCGAACCTCCACTTTTTTATTTCATCGAAAATTAACAAAATGGCAGCGTTTTTTGTAAAAGAGAGAGAAAAACATACATTTTTTGCACCATAAATGAGGTGAAATTATAAGTTAAAATCAAAATATCAACAACTTGGACGTTCCAACGATAGCCATGATAGTGCTGAATATCGTATTAAAATTTGAAATCGATACACCTAGACATTTTTTAAAAATAACCTGCGCCAGGTGCAAAAATGTCGTTTTGAGAAAAACGCGTTTAAAGTATTTTAAGATGAAGTCATAGAAAATTTACCTTTTCGACTAATCAGCAATGCCCGGACCATACATGGTACCTTCTTCTTCGTCGTAGACCTCTTCTTCAGCCGCTCTAGCTTCTCTCCTCGCGATTCGAGCGGCTTTCGAAGCAAAGGAGCTGCGTTGGTCTGCGCGCTGTACGCGCGCATTGTCGCAGTCCTTGGCGAAACTCAAGCTTCCAGGGCCAATTGAACAGCCCGTGACTTTCAAGATCTTAAGTATTGGTTTCTGACCTTCATTAAATATGCAAGCTGCAGTGTAGGTGGCAATTTCTAAAACTTTTTGCCGCAAAAAACATGTTTAGGTGCAAAACACCAAACGCAAGCGTTGAAACTTTCGTTGTCATTTTCCGTGTTGGAACCTAAGCATCTCTCTAAAAGTTTATTTTGGCTCAGCTCTTTATAAATTGGTTTCAAAATGACTTGTGTTTCCTTATCAAGAGCTGGTGGGTGGGAAAATGGAGTTTTCGTAGCTTTATGCTGTTGCCACTTACACCAGAAGCTTTCGCCTACGGGACAGAAATGGTGTTGCGGGTTTTCATCCGTGGAAATTTTGTGATAGTAAGTGGCCCATATTTCTCTCCGCATATCCTCCACTGAATCAGAAGGTCCTTGAATTGTTAAACCGCAGTACCAAGATAAATTTTGCATCACTTTGTTGGATAGAGTAGCAGTTTTTGGTTCAGATTTGGATTTTCCCTTTTTTCGAAGCTACTTTTTTGTCTTGACTTTTTGCCTTGTCTCAACTTCTTTACGCGCTTTTTTGAGTTGCGTGAGCTGTTTTTTAGTTTCTTTGGCTCGCCTGTTCATCCTTTTTTTTACATGAAACACGCACTCTTTTTTCTTCACAACAAAGTCATCACCATATGGAGCAGTTTCAAGTAGATTTTTAAAAGTTTTAGTATCTCCATCGCCGATGTAATAAGTATATTTTATATTGTGATTTTTTATCGATCGTTAAAAGCTTTCAATAATGCCATCTACCTCCATCTCGCCAGCACTACCATGATGATTTGCTTGACATCCTGGCTCGTGAGTTTCGTACCAAGCATCGTATTCATCGGTATCTTCTTTGCCATGCCACGCATTGAATACTTTACAGAAACTCGATTTTATGATGGTATCTAAGATTTTATCGGAATATTTTCCAATCAGTGATACAATGCCTAGAAGAGAAGAAAATCTTCTCTTGGACCACGAACCATCGCCAGAATCTGAGAGCTCATTATCTGGAAAGCCAGCTTGTACATTTAACTCTTTTTCTTCTCGAACGGCTTTACGAATCACAATATTGTACACAGCGTTTACGCTTTCAGAGATAGATTTTATAATATTATAATATAAATTCAAGTTAAAACTCTTGCCAATATCCATTTATCCACAAAAATAGTTTATATTTTTCAAATCAGCGCCAATCAATCGCATAACGTACACGAAACGGCGGTTAACTTCGTAGGTATTATTTATCATATGGCACGAGTATATGAATCTATCTCCACACTGATAGACTAATTTTTATTTTAAAACCAAGTCCACTTTGGTCATATCTCGAAAAAGTAATATCTAAATTGCATTCTTGACATTTTACGTTGGTTTGCAGTGATGAAAATATAAGAGCGAATTGAATAAAACAGTACGTTGTAGAATCACTTTCACTCACAGAAAAACTATCATCCTGACTCCGTCTCAATTTATTTGCTGATGCACTACTAAAATTAGTACCAATTTCATCTGAATATTAATTCCCATGGTATTTTCTCTTTTTAGCAGAAAAATTTGGCTGTCTTGAAGAAGATGTGCTTTGTTTTCTATTCATTTCAAACTATGCTCTTTACTCCACAAAATTTCGAACAAAACTGGCCGTTTGAAGAAACCATTACTTACGATCGTAAAAAGGAACGCCTTTATTATCTATCTGTATATATAGATGACGGTATAAACACGAAGCAGCTGCTCGAATGCTTAATATGCTTAATATAATGCTTATATACCTGCTCCGAAACCCAAGTGCGCGCAGTTAGGTGCTCTCCGTTGGAGCGTTATAATTAGTCAACAAGGTAGAAAACACCTAAACCGATTGTAAGATATCAATTCTAAGGGTAAACACTATAGAAAAATGCAAAAAGTAAAAAATCAATTTTTCCAACCCGTCACATTGAAATACCCCCTTAAGTCAGTATTGGCTGTGACTGTGAGCATTATAATGCTCTTAGCGAATAGTTCTTTTAATCAGCCAAATATGATTTTATATTTTACATAAAACAATGTCTATATTTTTACAAATTTAATTAATAACGTGTATGTTTTTCAATCCATACGCAAGATTTTTTACAGTCTTTATCTCACGGAACTACTACTTTATATACTTGAAGAAGAAAAGAACAGCAAAAATATCTTGGCCCATAATTTATTGTGAATATAAACATCTACATAAACCTTTTAAGGTGACGATCACAAAAAACACATTTATTCAATAATACTCTATAGACAACCCTGCTCTATGTCTTGTAGGTTTGACCTCCAAATGGGGTTTCCGAATAGTTTACTATGTGATTAAGCATCACCAAAAAGAACTTTCTGTATTCAGGCTTTTAGAAATATTAACTTGAGTAGCTGAGTACGAAATTCATAAAAATTGAAAATAAGTCAACAAAGTTTGAAACCAATAAAGTTATACATATAAAATTTAATTAATATTTAACTAGCAAGTCATACCTCACTCGCTAATGCTCGTTCAGTAAAAAAAAGTATTTTATTACACGTTATTGTAGTAAACCGTCAAGTAGATATGTTATATTTGAATAAAATTTAAATCTTCACTTTCAATATATATATATATATATTGACGTCCGTGGGCTGACCCGCGGACGCTACTTCCTCCCACGCCAATGACCGCTGCGATGCACGCAGCATTTAGGGACTCTCCGACCATGCGGGGACGCGTGTCGCTGGCCATAAAAAAGGGACAGCGCGTGCCACACTCTTGCCTGAACGGATTCAGGATAGGGTTTTTCCCGAGTCCCAAAAAAACCCAAATAACACGTGGGCGACACACGATTTCACGCCCCGACCTAAACTACCCCGCGGCCTGACACGGCCGCTGCATAAAAGGGCCGGGAGACTCCGAGAGTTTACTCAGTCGCCCGCCGACAGCCTCCCGCCGTACTTTGGCCTCGTAGCCGTACCGCTGCCATCTCACTGTGGCGACACTAGTCTATCGAGTTAAAATGTCGGAGAAGGAACGTCGCCTAGTAGCGGCATCTCCTTCATGGGATCTGCAGACCTATCGCCTCGTTGCAAGCACGCCTGCGATCATAGTATACTAAGTAGGTTAATTCTAAGTAGCCGGAGAAGGAACGCTGCCTCGTAGCAGCACACCTTCACGGGATCAGCAGGCACATCGCTCTCCGATGCGAACTCGCCTGCGGTCATAAGCTATGATAGCCATAGATTACTTATCTAGATAGTTTGTAAGCTCCGTAGTCTAGCACTAGTATTAGATATAACTATTATTCTTTCGTTATTTACCCACAGCCCCCAAGAAACCATCCCCACCTCACCACCCTCCCACTCCTCGTCGCCCTTAATTCCATCTCCAATCTAACCTGGCCGACATCAATATATATATATATATATATATCTTCCTATATTATATAGTTATATCGAACCGTTTACGATTCAGCCCCCCACTCCCCCCCACTCCCCCCCACAGCTCCCCCACACTAATTTTCTAAAATAACGTAAAAATTGCTAGAAAATAACGTTTTTTTTGATGATTTTACTCCCCCACTCATTATCAATTAAAATTATGATAGTTATTTTTATTGTACGCATTTTATACCTCGCATCATTATTGACATTATTTAACAAAATTATATGACTAGCCCTGTTTTGCTTTGCTTATGAATATTGTATATCAGACCCGAAAAATAAAGGGTCGAGCAGCAATAAATTTTCATAACGAAATTTTCCGAAATCC
>JAPYZA010005579.1:0-12020 GCA_030522685.1 Eupelmus azureus
GTGGAGTGGATAGGTTTTTGGGAGGGGTTGGAACGGAGAAAAGTAGGGAGATAAGTGTGTTCGTGTTTTTGCGATTTTTGAGTATTCTTTTTTATTTTTGATTTAAGTTCTTTTTTTCATACTTAAAAGAAGCAGAATGAACAAGATTATTGAAAAATAAAATTAAGCTTTTAAAAAAACGGAAAAGTAAATGAAATTGTTTTGTTTTGTTTCATAACAGTTTCTGATTATTGTGGATTCTTTGTTGGGTGTGATGGTTGTGAAAATTTTGAATTCGAAGTGAGATGTTGGGATTTTACGTATGAAAAATTTCGTTGATTTAAATATAACAAGAATTTTGTACTCGAATAGAGAAAGAAACTTGATGTTATTTTTAATGATTAGATTCGAATGAATGAAAGTAGTTCAAAAGTACTATTATCAACTCTAGGACCTGCCCCTGGACCTAGACCTACACCAGGACCAGGACCAGCTCCTGGACCTAGACCTACACCAGGACCAGGACCCGCTCCTGGACCTGCTCCAGGACCTGCACCTGGACCAGGTATGTCTACTCATTTTTTATATATTTCTTTTTATTTATGTCAAAATATCTTTTTAATATGTTATATAGATACTATCACTGTCCGTAACAATAGAAATGTTATGTTGACTTATAGTTAGTGCTAAAATCATGATTTTTTAATTAAAGTTTCTATAGGATGATTTTATAAATATAATCAACGTTTATTTTACACGAAGCTCCAGGACCAGCACCAGGACCAGCACCCGGACCCGCACCTGGACCTGCACCAGGACCAGCACCAGGACCCGCACCTGGACCTGGACCCGGTAAATAATTTTACATATTAAATAGATGATTGTCATTCATTAGGAAAAATTAAATATGCGAAACGGCAACTATTTAATCTGAATTAAATTTTTTCGTGGCGATTGATAAAGTTATCTTTACTTAATTTCAAAATATTTGTAAATGAATATTTAGATTATAATAAGATTATATAAGTAAGTATAAATAAAAATGAACAAGGTATATATAAAATGTAAAAATGATCCATTTACAATTTATACACATTCATTTACCTTAATATATACTTTTTCTCATTTATATACATTTTTCTTTTTAGTCGGAAATGATATTGATTTATAAAATGTAATTGATATACTTTATACTTGAATAACGATAAAAACAATTTAATAATTACATATATTAATTTTTCGGTACCATTTGATTTTTAAAAAGCTCCCACTGATGATGACGACTTGAAGCATCCTCCACATATTCACGCTCTGGATGTACAATGCAGCAAAACAATGATGACTATTGACATTGAATTCAATCGACAATTTGATGGTGTTATTTATTCTAAGGTATTGAAATGTTACATTACGCAATCGAATTTACTATGAATATCGTATATTGAAAATTAAATAACTTTTTTTCTCTGCCCATTACAATGAAACTTGTTAATTCTTGACAGGGATTCTTTATGATGCCGCAATGCCGATATGTTGAGCAAAATTCAGGTCAGACCAAGTACTCTTTCACCGTCAATCTTGACTCCTGTGGAACTCAATTCATCAATGATTTCGAAGGCCAAGGTCAAGCATACTTGGAGAACGTTTTAGTGTTGCAGGTTAGTCATATGCTATAATTGAATAGTCATTTTTTTCACTATCGTTCTTTTTTATTTTAAGTAATGCAATTAAATTTATTATTTTACTCTAAAGCACATAGTAAAAAGAAATAAATAAATATTGAATTTAAAAGTTCATTCAAATGAAATGATTTTTCGAGCGGGCAGTAGTTACAGCCGTGCAAGGCAAGACGAGTGTACTGCAAATTCATTGTTAACTAAAAATTATACCTAAATTTTTGTTTTAATGAAAAAAACGATGATAATTTAATTTCATTTTTTTACTTTAATACACAAAGCAAAGATTTCAATAACACTTACTTTCTTCAAAAAAACATTATCCCCTCATTATCATCTCAAAACCATCACACCCCTAAAATTCATAATTTCCTCGCCTCAGAACGAGCCAGGCATCCAAGAGGTCTGGGACACTGTTCGCACGGTCCGCTGTCTCTGGGAGGGCAACATCAACAAAGCTCTGACTGTGAGCCTCTCGGTGGATATGCTTAATCAGGAGATCGTCACCTTCAGCGGCGACACCGCCACGGCCAAACTGGACATCCAAGTTGGCAAGGGTCCATTCGCACCGGCTGCTAACGGACTCGTTAAGATCGGTGACACCATGACTCTAGTTGTCTCTGTCGAGGGAGATCCCGCCTTTGATCTTCAGGTAGGTTTGCTCGAATTGTTTTTGGTTTTCGAGGGAGTGGTAATATTGAAAAGAGCGGGATGAGTTCGATTTAGCGTGAGGAAGGTGTATGAGTTATAAGTGTGGTTTAGTAGAGGGATACGAAGGTCAAGTTTATCGGAGACTTTTTATTTTATTCAATAGGTTTCGTGGTATGGATGTGAAAGTTTAAGTGAACTATACTGCGATAAATCGCGCAAGTGCTTTGTGTCGGTCGATAATTAAATTCGATGTGAAAGTAAAGTGGAGAATTGGATTTAGTTTTATATAAAGAGTTATAGTTTTAAATCTATACATGGACTTCGTTAAAAAATAACTTTTTGGTACAGTTGTCAATCATAAATAAGTTACAATTTATATTTACTAAAGTTATATCAATCTCAAAAGCCATATAAAGAATTCTATAAAAAATACAGTCGATCGTACTAAGCAATATATATTTCAAGGTCCGTGACTGCGTCGCAAGAGACGAATCGTCGACGAATGTGTATCAGCTAACGGATGAACGTGGATGCATCTTGAAACCTAAGCTCTTTGGCGCCTTCCAAAAGACAAACGATACTGGCAACACTGGTGCCTCCATCATAGCCTACGCCTTCTTCCAAGCTTTCAAGTTCCCCGATGTCATGGACTTATTCATTGAATGCAATGTCGAGCTATGCAAAGTGAACTGCGAGCCCTGTCCAGAAGCTAATCAGGTAAAATGATTCTATTAACTTTAATGTGTGTTTAGAATTTTAAACATGATATTGTAATAATTTAAAAAAGAATGTATTATTTTTATTTAAAGATTTTTAAACCAAATAAAAATCATTGAATTCTAATAGATACCTAATTCAATAGGGTTTTTTCTTATAACGTAAAATTAGTAAATATATACATAAATAAAATCAGGAACATAAATAAAAAAATTAATTAATATAGATGCAACTTTAGTATTCTAATTATGGTGCTACATAATGATATCAACGAAGCGTTTCATAAAGCTGCCTTATTTCTAACAAATTATCGCACTTAGCATTTTTACTTCCTTAAAATGCAGAATTAGAAAGTTGACCATCTCTTGAAAAGTATTTATTGCTCTCATGAAGAGATAATGTTAGTTACAACATTGAAACTAGCATGTAAACCTGTTTAGAGGATTCCATTAAATACTAGTAAAATATCTAAAATTCTAAAACATCTAAAAATTGTATTCCAAATTAACAACAAAATGTTCGTGTTAATAAAATGACACTTTATTCAAGAGATAAAACTTTTTCCTCATAAATGTCAAACTATAATCGTATTTTGTAAAATTATTTTTAAAAATTAAAATTTTTATACAATTTTTATTGTTTACACAATTATAGATGTCAAAGACGTACTAATTGATAACATTTAATTTTTATTTCAGTTTAATAAAGTAACTTTAATAGATTATTTTGGTAAAATTACACATCTGTTAGAATCAATTAAAGAACAAGCAGAATTTAAAAACAAAAATCAAATATTCAAAAGCATTCCCACATAACTATCCTTATAAACTAACATTCGAATGTGTTTATCTGCACCCACAGCAAATCGAGCCGGGCCGTCGTCGTCGCTCGATCACCTACCCCGGCTCGACCAACTGGACCCGCGAGCACCAGGGCGAGGCCGTGCGCGTAGCTCGCGGCTTCCGCGTCGTCATGCCCGACGATCTGCCCGAGGCTAACGAACTCGCGCCCTACGACGAGAGCTCCACGGACGAGCACATCAGCTCCGAAGAGATGTTGCATCAGCCGGAGCTGCTGGCTGCCGAGGCCCTCGGCGTCTGCCTCAGCTATACCGGCTTCTACACGGCTTTTGCCACCATCCTCGTTGCGCTGGCCTTCAGCAGTCTCAGCGCCGCGCTGCTCTACGTCAAGCTGCAGCGCGTGCGTTACGAGAAGAGCCACGATCTGCCCAGGGGATCGTGAATGCGTCGATGGATGTTGGCGTGTAATGGGAAGACTGCGGACTTCGCGAAAGAGCGAGGGATGTGAGAGGGTCGCGACTTTATCGATGGACTGTTTTACCGACTGACGGTTGGGTGATTAATTTTGACGGGCGAGTCGCGTGCTTCGATTTGTGCAAAATTACTATTTTTAATAACCGAGGTTTGTTTAAATTTTGGGCAATGAATGAAACCGTTTTGAAAACGAGTATAATTATAGGTTTTATTACTAAAATTTTATGCGTGGGAGCAGTTTTATGCGTAATAATTTTAAGAATTTTGGAGTTTGTCAATTTAAAATCATTATTTACAATAATAGGCAGCAGAATACGATATGAAAATAAATTTGAATTTTGCATAAATAAAAGTAAATGATTTGCTTGATAAAATTAATTAATCTCTATGCGATAGATAGAACAGTGCATTTAGAAACAAGGTCATTGAGCGAGAAATTAAGATAGATACCTGCGTAATTTGATTTCATATGCGGATTTTCAAGCACTTATATATATGTATACTAATCTTTAACGAGTGTAAAATCAGCGTAAATCAAAACTGTTACAATCTATATTAAATATTAGTAATTCAAATTTTATTAATAGTAAAACAGAAATTTTATAATAGATTCGCCTAAAAATATATTGCTATATTTTACATCAATCAGGAATAGCAAATTTAACATTTTTTGTACAAAATTTTTTATTGAATCTTGGTGATCAACATAATTATGGTATTAATTTTGTACTTTTTTTTAATTAATTCTGAATTTCGCAGTATATTGATGTACTTGAAAATTTTACTAGTATTATGTCTAATTAATATCTTCGAAGAATGAAGTGAGAGTAAAAATTATGTCTTATGTTCTGTAAATATTTTTCTAAATACGGTGATGTTTTTCATTTAAATAAGTCGATTTTATTTGAAAAAGAAAATGATAATTACTGCGAGTAATAAAAGAAAATTTTTATTTAAATTAATATTTAAATAAATGTACTCATTGAACGAGATTATAATGAGTAAAAATTAAAATGATAATGCAATCAAAGGTGGCATATGTAGTTTAATTGTTAAGTAATGGTCAATTTATTGACTATGACGGTCATAATTACTTTTTTTTTTAATTATAGCAAGTGCTAATAATGTCATATTGAAGTTACCATGTTGTACAAATGCAGTAAATGATCATTATTTTAATATGCAAAATTAATGAAAAATATTTAAAAATCATTTTTTATTATTCATTGTATTATAGTATATAGTCCAATTTTTGTATAACAATAGCTTTGCTAATAACGCCTAAATCCCTACATGCGACGCCTTGCGTAGCGTTGACTATTTTGTACATCAAACTAATAAACGCAATGTAAATGTACCGACGAATGTATGATAAGTATTTTATTATCGTAGTTAATAAAAATATTAAAAAAGAATTACTTGAGTTTTATTTATTTGTATAGAACTTACTAATTTATGAAGATTTAGTAAAATTAAAATAATGATAATAATTCTATATGTATTATTTATGAATACATGATAATTTATGTATGTACTGAAAGCAATTTTTTTCTAAATTTTGTTATAACTGAAAATTGCAAGTTATTCTTTGGCTACTATGAAGAGACGCAAATGTTCAAAAAAATCCATACTATGAATTGTCAGAATAGATTGAAAAAAAGTATTGTAGGAATTCCTCATTATTATTAATTGTGTAACATCTGTTTAATTTGTGCAGTTTAAAAAGTAAATCTAGTATAAAGTTTTATCCCCACGAACAAGACAAATTTTCAACTCAAAACTTTGTGAGGTGAACTATGTTACAATAATGGTCTCTTAAAACACACATGTTGAATATGAGCAAAAAATTTTCTACCTATGGACAGATAGGAAAATATCTATCATTAAATTATGAGAAAAATATTTATGAAATTTAATTAAATCTAGATCCAAAAAAAAGAAAGCAAATTTGAGAATAATATGGTTAATTTATGTTTGGTAAAACTTTTAAATTTCTATCAATTTTTCATTACAAAACTTTCTTCTATAAAGAAATAATAAAAGAATTACCACATAAAGCAAAATTTGACCAATGTTAATAATGTATCAAAAATTTTAAATTAAAAAATGTTACATTCCTCTAACAACGAAAAGTTAAAGATTCAACTTTTATATATTAAGGCATTTAATTGTATAAAAAAATAAATCAGCTCAAAAATATTTGCGAATTTATGCCTTGTCAATTCTTTGCATATGTAGAGCCTTATTTCCATAACGAATATCTGATGAACACTCATAAAGTAAGTAAAATTCTACAATGTAAACAACAAAATAACATTTATAACAAAATTTTATTATTACATAATTTATTAATTTCTTTCCTTAGTCTTAGAAATAGATACAAAATTAATATCATACACACAATTGAAACTGGCTTCACTTTCAAGAAACGCAATCATTATACATAATATTATTCTCAGGACTTCAGAAAAACTCATTTCGGTCTACGCGCTCACAAAATCACGCGGAATCGTGAAGAGGTGTTCCGTAACTATTTGTGGGTGGTCCGTAACTATTGACTAGTGGTCCGTAACTATTGGCTGGGGGACCATAAGTATTGGCGGGTGTCACGTGGGTAGCCCTCAGACTCAATGTTTAACCTTGTGGGTCGCTCCTCAACGAAGATCTTACCAACTACGGGCGATTCTTTGCTTACGTAGGTGTGGCAATTGACAACGCGCCACTTTTGGGCGGCAGCATTCACATGGTTTTGGACCCAGTCACGGGTGTCTTGAATTGTTCGAAGAAGGCTTTTTTCTTCGCGTAACCGTCCTTGATTTTGTTCATGGCGCTGCTCAGAAGCGAAGATGCGGTTTCTATTGGGGGCAGTGTGAATTGAAAATTTACGTTAGTCGAATTTTCGGAGATGCATGGAATAATGATTGAAAAGGAAAAGAAATTTATGAGAAATAAGGAATCAATTCTTAAACACGCGCGTTGAAACTTGTATTTACTTCAATCAACAAAATCTAGCTTTGTTTATAATTGAAAAATTTTTGGATTCTTAATGATAACACAATAGAAAAACATGTAATGATCAATATCAATGTAACAAAATGCACCGACCTTTCTTAAACTCCAAAAACGTCTTCGTCTTTGCGGTAATGGCCGAAAGGGCAGCGCTGAGCTGTGCCTTTTTCATGGCCAGGTAGTTCTTCGTGAACGTCTCCGTGGCAGCCTTGAGGGCAGCCAGCTTATGCAGCTCCTTGGCCCCGATTTTTTTCAGCAGCTCGAATTCGGACGCTTTGAGACCGCTAGCCACCTCAATTTTCCCTTTGGTTGCCGCTTTCACGTCCCCGATGATAGCTTGCTTCTTCAGCTGGGCCGATTTTTTCAGATCGCTCACTACTTCCTTGACGTCGTGGATGAGCTCGTTTTTCGCTTCGGCTATCGTTTCCAAAGAATCGCTTTTGGCTCCGAGCGCAAAGCCGTGGCAACTGGCTGCCAGGCAGATTACCTGAAAGGGTTTGAGTTCGTTAAGCGAATTGTTTAATGATGGTAAGAACGAGGAGAAGAGCTGTGGAAGGCTATTTTTTTTTGTACTTTAGTTAGAATAAATAATGGCAGTTATATTTAACTAGAATAAAAGTGGATATATTATCAATATATCTACTTTTAGCGCAAGAAAGTAGTATTTTATACTTATGTAAACGATTTTGTCCGAATTAAGAAAAAAAATTCACAATAGGTCTAAAATATTTTTTCATCCACGTATCGAATAATAATTTTTGACAAGACGCGTATAAAGCTTGATTTAGTGTACAATTTTTATTGAAGCTTAGGCAAAATTGAGTTCTGCACACAGAGTCAAAAAGTTTTAAATGAAGTTATTTAAAACTTATTTTTTATAGCTTTTATGTAGTATAAGACCACTTGTAAGATTACAATCACTTTTGCAGGTACGGAATCGAAAAGCCCTTCAATTTTAAAAATACACTTTTAAGTTAGCCACTATCCGTAAATAATAAACACTAATTTTGTAGTATTTCTTTTCTACTCACCGCTAAAGTAAGCACTGCGAAATTTTTCATTTTGATGAACTACGAGTAAACGTTCACTACGAAGGAACGGACTAGTTTGACTTCGAAAACCCCGTAGACATAGCTTTTATACTAATGGAAAGAAGAATCATCTTTCAGGAATGCATTTTAGTTGAGGAAACTCGTGCCTTTTGGGCAAATTACCTGAACGTAATAGACTGAACGCATTATCTGTAGTTCGATAATGTATATCCAAATTTGACATTTTTGTATAGCTTTCACCGGATTTCCTGGCGTTAAGAAGAATGCATGCTCGAAAAGCAATTACTCTAAAATAATCATCAATCTATCAGAGTCATTTTCAAATAAGTGCTTCGTAGTATATGGAGTGAGTCCTCGCTCTAACAATATTAGATATGTTAGATTTGATGGCATTTCAAAGATCACTGCGCGTACTTGCCATCATATGTGAAATTGAACGTTTTTATGAATATTAATGAAATTTTTAAATTATAAATATTGATGAAAAACGCAAAAAAAGTTATTTTAAGTAAAAAATAATCATTTAAAATAATCAGTTAAGCAGTTATGAGCAAACAAATATAAGAAAAAGGATACATGACCAATTAATAATTTTTTGAATTGTGGAATTCCATTAAAGAGACATTTTTTTATATGATTTAATCATTTAAGATTCTAGATAAATTTTAAATAAACATGTATGAATTTAATTAAATAAATTAGTATCTTATACTACACCTTCAGCTTTTTTATTTCTTGTAAAGATCTGATACCATTGTCGGTGAAGTGATGTAATGAAGCATCAATTTGTCAGCTATTGTCATTGTGTAATGACTTAATAGTGTCAGAAAAGTTTTCCCACTTTTAAGATATGATTGTTTCATAAGGCAATGAATCTTGTAAAAACAAAGATGTAAAAATGAACGTATTTCTATTTTAAAATAAAAATATTTCATGTAGTATGAAATAGATCAGGTAAAAATCTAAGAATGAAAAGTTTAGAGAAAATCTGCATCTTAGCTCCTCTTTCCATCTTCTTAATAAAGCGAACTTGACGCGAAATCAATGCGCCGCTTAAATTCAACCATGCCTATTATTGTTCCTATATCATAACAATATAAATTTTATAAAAATAAAGCGTTATACTCAGGAGTGATTTTGGAGAACGAGAATTAATCCAGAAATCAGGAGGGTTTTCGAGTCTGATGGAATGAGAACTATTATAAATTAAACTAATAGCTTTTGATAATGAAAGCAAAGAAATAGTTTTCATTTAACTGGGCATTTATTTGAATATATATTTTTAAATCTATAATCAATCCTTTCGAATCAAGATATTTCCATTTTCTTAGCTTAAATTTATACAAAATAATGATCAAAACATTTATTCAAAAAATTACTTTATTTATAGAACACCTATTTTTATAATCTTTAAATAAACTTTCAGAACGTAAAGTATTAAATAAATTTGCATTTGGATTGGCCTTTCAAATGGATTTTTTCAGTCGTGTTTGTAAAGTATTTTGTAAATACTCAATTTTTATGATACTTGTACTTCATGTTGCTCCTATGCTTTAGAAATTTGATATGGTTTGCACTCATTTGCATCGGACGTCAACACATAATTTGTCTGCAAAATTCCATTGATTGATTATTATAATATTATTTAAAATAATTATTAAGAAATACATTTATCAATTTCATAGATTAATTATACGTACAAGACATCCAAGGGGATCGAATCCTAATCCATGATCTACGGAATTCGCCAAAGCTTCTAACTTAGTTCCACAAACATTCATGCCCAAGTCAAAACAATATTCTGAATTAAAATTATTCACTCCGTGTTCATTCTTTAACGCCCATTGGACTGCTGGATATAGTTTATCTCTGTCCTGCAAAAATTATAAATAGACAAAGGAATTTACTGAATAATAAAATAATAAAATAATAAAAAATTACTGAATAATTAAATAATAAAATTATAAAATATTACACTTATTCAAACTCACTGATTATCTTGATGCATACTTTAATAAACCTTTCATTGTAAGTTACATTATAAATGTTTTGTGATAAGTAGGCTTACTGTTAATGTCAAAATCTTCACTTAAAGTAAAATTCTAAATATTGTAAAAAAATTCAAGTTTAGAATGACGTATATAAGATAAAAAATTATTTCGTAGATACATCCTCATATCGTTGCCTTTATTTTAAAAGTAAAAATATACAATTTTTAAAAAATATTTATCTTTGCATGCCCCATTCACTAATAGTGGTGAGATATTTTAAATCTGTTTAAAGATGAAGTCAGCTTCTAACGTTTGGATGTATTTCACTGAATTTAAGAGTGTTGAGAATCAGTAAAGCGCCCTCTAGTCTGGCAATAAAATTTGATATTTTTTAAAACTTATTTATCGTTTTAAAAAAAATATAAGCAAAGTTTTCCCACGTGTAGTAGATATTGAAGATTTTTTTACAAGAGATCTTGTGAATTAAAATGCTAAACTAAAATTATATTTTGTAGAGAAAAATTATAAGTATGGTGGCGAGATGTTTGCTCACTGCCACCGCGTCTGCAATATTTCTTTACAAAATAAAATTTCATTTTTACATTTTAATTCATAAAATCTCTTGAAAATTAATTTTCAATATTTGCTGCATGTGGAGAAGCTGTTTTTATTATTTTTGTAGGATAAATAAGCTAAAATAAATATTCAAATTTTTTATCAGACTAGAGGGCGCTTCGTCGGTGTGGAGCACTCTTAAATCATCGTTAACAAATATATTTATTAATTAATAATTTATTTTGTGCATTTAATTATAAGATTATATTATGAAGTAAAAAATTATTTATTTAGAAAAATGCTAAACAAATATACAGTTTTAATTTTACTTACTTTTTCTAGATGTTCCGATGTAACTGGTACTCGTGTAGATCTTTGTGCAGCTTTTGATTGACATCCATTGATGGAAAATACAATAAAGATACAAGCTAATAAAATGTATCGAGTGAGAAGCATTTTGAATTCAGAAAATATAATTCAATTCAAAAATATATTATTTGTATCTAAAAATACGAAATTTATTAATAGTATACAAGTATGGTGAGATACTTCAAAATTCATCCCTTTTATACCAGTTTTTTAAGATAAGTTTTGCGATAAGATATCAGAATTCAAAGAATATTAATATAAATGCACACTTCGTCACGTCTATCCGTGCTATAAGCAGTCTTTATTGCACCGGGCTTATCGCCCTATGTTCGGAACCATTATACATTATGCTGTAAAAGCGTTTTTTAAGAGACTTGAATCGTAATGAATCATTAAAAAATACAAAACTTATCGTGAAAAAAATAATTTTTTAAAATGAGTAATTTTTATAAATTGTATTTGTGGTAATCTGGAAAAATAACTTAAATGACTTTTAAAAAAATATTTTGTTGGTCCAGACTATTATTTCTTTTTTATTCATTTCTTTAAGCAATTTATTTTTAAAACAGTTTTTAAAACAGACAAAGAACGAAAGCCTAAAGTTTTAACAAAAAATTTCTCTTATTAGCTTATTAGTTTTATGATTACAAAAAAAATATGAAAAATTAAAATTATTTTATTAATAATCTAATAAGGCAACTACTATAAGCTCAAAGTTTTTAAAGCAAATGCAATCGAAGTTAAAAA
>JAPYZA010005580.1:0-12020 GCA_030522685.1 Eupelmus azureus
TTTCATTTAAACTGGAATAATTAGTATACTAATTTTGAAAACAATTAAAAATTTTTAATTATCACTTGAGTAATTAGCAAACCGTATATACCTTATTACTACCTGCTTACAATACAAACAAGAATGCACTTTGAATATAAAGAACTTTGTAGGAAGAAATAGTTTAATACTTCATATAAAACGTATAAATAAAATCAAAATGAAGCGTACGTGCTTACTTTATAATAATAAAATGAAAAAATAACAAACTTGTTTGATGTTTTGCAATGTATTTTTAACAAAGTTAAATATTTCATGAGTAATTTTTATAAAACGAAGAAACAGTAAATTTCTGTTTGAAGTGGAAAATTTCGCTATGCAGTATAATAAAGAAAAATGTGTAAGACTTTAGCATAATTCTAGCTTACAACGTTTTATGAGAAAAGTTGGCATAAATTTCTGATAAAACTGCAAAGAAAGAGCACTTTCAGAGAAATCTAGTGGAAAAATAGGACAAATTATGATGTCTCGTTTAATATAATTGTTATGATGATTGGTTGAAAATAAACTTGAACTCTGTTTTTATGCACTATATACTATAATTTTATTTCAAGTTTATCTTACAATAATATAACAAGGGATAACAAACACATTTAACAGTTATTTGCCTCTTTTAAAAAAAAAGTAACTAATCAATTATTTGAACTTTTAATAAAGTATACTCTTCAAGTAATCACAGTTTTCCAAGTAATAACTAATGTAAAAACCGGCTCACCTTTCCTCAAAAGTCGTTAAATCTTCATTATTCACAGACTACACTCGCTAGAAAAGTATACGAACCCAATTAAATATAAAGCTCGAACTTTCCTCTTCCAACTCGAAAAAGCTCCTTTAAGCAAAGCAGCTCGCTCATTCGAAATTCCTTACATATTCAATGATCGCCGTCACTGATTCCCCGGTAAACTCGCTCAAAAAGCGTCGCGTGTCCCGCATAGCCAACAAATCGAATCTCCAAACTATCTCCTCCTCTCCTCTCTCTTACCCCCCTAGAAAAAAAGTCGAGCACGCAGGGCAGCTCGCCCTACCGGCCAGCTCGAACTTTCGCCCAGAGGAGTCCGTTTGCGCTTGCAAGATCGATTTCCAAATGCGTTTACGCCAAATTGGATTCCGCTCGGCTGGGACAGAGAAAGGGAGAACAGCGCCTCTTTGCTGCTATGAATAGAGAGAGGAGGGGGATGATCTTGGTGATCCAATAAGATCGTTGTCGCGGAGGAGCGAGCGCGCGGCTTAATCGACTAGCCCGCTTTTCCTCTAATTAAGGATGCGCCGGACAGCTCGGCGCGAATTACGCAGACGGGAAATGAGATTGCTAAAGAGCGCCGGCTTTCGTCCGCGGTGCGGGATTAAGAGTTTGTACAGGGAAAAATTGATTTGATCGATTCTACCGCCCGGCCCGTGAATCGCGGGGATTTTATCCAATCAAGCTCTGCATGGAAACGTGCTTTTCCGTGCGCTCGCGTTTTCCTTTGTTTTTCACTTCCCAAAAATGACTTTTTGCCCTTCTCGATCGTTATTCCTATAACGACACCATCAACCATCCGCAATCCGCGAAAAACATCAAATTCCACGAGGCTCTCATCTGCGCTTTAAAATTCAAACGCATATTGTCGCAGCAGCTGATTTTCTCTCGGTCGCACGCATATAATATGCATATCTCGAGAAGCTTCCGAGCGCCTGCGGTTTCCTGGGGCGCTGATTTCTCCCATGGCAACCGCTCGCTCTCTATCTCGACTATTGCATTTTCGCGCGCGCAGCCAGCCAGTATAGAGACGTAGTCGTATATACGTCACGATCATCCCGGCGCGCTGATGAATGCCTGACGCTGCGCTGCGCGCGGCTGGGTATTGCGCTCGCTCTGACGCCGCTAAGCGCCAGAGAGACTTTTGATCGTAATTAGGGAGCCGGTTGGCCTGTGTGATGTGGCCTGTCGAAGGTTATGGGATGGATTGGGATGGATCGATTGTGGGTGGTTTGGGAGATGGGAGGTGGTTTTTGATTTTGAGGTGGAGTTTTAATTGATGGAATGGGGAAATCTGTTAAGCGAATTTCCTGGTGTTGGGTTTTATTCATTTGTGGTGCGAGAGATACGAACGAAAATATTTGTTAAAATAGTACATGAGATTGTTTTCAATTTGAGCAGAGACGTAGTGCAATGGAGCGACGCGAGCGTATCGAAAAATTGAATTTTTTTCTAATACAAGTCTTTTGAATACAAAAGATTTGTTCTGGATAAAGGGCACATTGTTCACTTGCCTTTTTCAAAAACGTTCAGTCTAAAAAGGTTTATGAAATATAGATCGCTATTTTTTTTTTATAAAAATTCAAAACGACCTGCTAGTATTTTAGGAGACAAACTTTGATTGGTGTTATAAATATATTATATTTCATATTGATCATATGTTAAATATTCATAATTATTTATAAAAGATTCGTATTTTCTCTCGAGATTTTCTACTCTTAAATGTTACGATCACTATAAGATCATTACTGTTTTAACGATTTAAAAAATATATACGCGGTTGTACGGTTTATCGTATAATTTTAAGATCAATAAAACATAAACTGATGTAAAATAATTAATTACAAGTACGTATAAGTCTTAACAAGAAAGGCAGAAGAACCTCTGAAACGTAAACATGTCATAAAGCTAATTGACACTTAACACCTCGGTTCAATAAAAATCCAGTTTTTTAAGCCTCATATTCTTAAAACCAACCTTGAAACGATAAATTCTGGATTCAGTAAAATAATTATAGCTACCCTAATAAAAACTTAATCGCATTTAGTCTTTAAAATTTCACCAATTCTTAACAAGCCTCTAGAGTTTCTCTCTAACTAGAGTTAAACCAGCTACCACAAACATCTTAAAATATGGAATTAGCAAACACCGCATAACCCACCCACATACATACTCATACCCCACATACGCACAAACACGTATCTTCATCTTAATCCGAACACGACAGCGCTAATTCAAATGGCCAACCAGCGTCCAGTACACTCCACATTTCGATTGCACATCGCGCGCGTCTGTTAACACATAGAACAACAAAGTCGCATCGACGCGCTTCGTCAAAGCTCTACGCTTCCACGTACCTACATACAGGCAAAAGAAGTCTGTGAAATTAGATCGACTTTGCCTCTCTTACGTATAGGCGCAAGCGAGCTATACACGCAAACAGAGACGCGCGTAGGAGCTCACAGCTCGGCGCATACCGGCAATGGACTAATGCGCGTGTCGACTCGTACATGCTTACACGCTCACCAATACGTACACGTATACAGAGAGCCGCCAGTGAGATTTACCAAGTCTACAATGGGACAACGCACGAGCAGAGGATGTCGAATGTGTGTACGTGTACACGTAGCGTTACGAAACGGCTCGCCGTCTAGTTATGACCTAGTTGAGGCAAATTAAAGACGTCCGGCTCTTTTTGCGTTTCGCGAGCTGCAGAGAGAACGCGAAAGAGAAACAGAGAGTGCACACCACATTGAGGTTTTGCTAGCTGCACGCTAAACAGCGCTCTGCTTTCGGAGAGCCGCGTATGTGGATGCTCAACAGGTCGAGGCTTGTTTATGAAAACGATATAGCCCGCTGTTTGGGAGGAGCTTTAAAGCTCCATCTGCGCGAGCTTTCGGCGAATTGTAACCAAAGAGGAGGCCGCGGTTCTCGCGCCTTTTTTTTTGGTGATATCGATCGCTCGCTCGGCCGGCTCTATTCGGGTCAGGGGGCGAAAGTCATTTTGACTTTCTATCGTTTTATTGTTTTTGTCGTAAAGGGACTTTTGTTGCCTGCGGGGCTATTATTGGCGGCGCTGGGAGCGGAGAGTGCATATGAATGTTGCAAGCTCGAGAAGCTTAAGCGAGTGTAACCTGAGTGGGATTGCAAATGTTTGAAGTTCAGAGAGAGAGAGTGAGTTTCGGGGATATCGAATGCGCTTTTAAATTGGCTATTTAAAACAAATAAAAGCATTTTTCTATGATTTTTGTTTATGCTAATAGTAATCTTCATTGGCTCTTGAACTAATTAAAAATAAAGTTAAATAATAATAGAATAAAAATTTAAGGACACGGTAAAATTTAATTTTCAAAAAATAACAAAATATATGGTAATAAAAATAAATTTATAATTATATGATGAATATATCCAAGTTTTTTACAATAATTAAGAAAATATGGTTTTGTAAGAGACTGCTTAGTTTACGTGAAATTAACTACATATATTATTTAACAAATTAATGATTTGACACTGAAAATAAGTTTAGGCTGTGTATTATAAAAAATACAAAATATTTTTATTAAACAAACAACGTGATTAAAAAGTATAAGTATTCTATTCAAAATTATCTGATTTCACGTTATCGAGAATCAAAAAACATCAGTCTTTTAAAAACTAAATATTTTTTTATCTAAAGATTTTAAATTGTTACAAATGAACCTGTAGTTTTGCATCTAATAATATAGTTGAGCGTAGCTGCAAGCACCAGTTTTAGTTAAACGAAGGTATCAGGTTTAACTGAACTCTCCGGTTTTACCCAGCTTTCCCTTACACAAATGTATCGCGTTTATCACAAAGTAAAAGTGCATCAAATTTTCGTAAGAATCTTCTTAATATATTAAGTGAAAAATACTCGATATAGTCAGCCGCGGCTACTATCGATTTTTAAAAACACACAAAAAAAGCTCGAATTACATTAAATTCCTATCAGAAAAATGTACCTCCCACAAACTTGCCTTTAATAACGTCGATAGCATCGATAAATCGTTAATTCAATCAGCCCGAGCATCTCCCGAAGCAACCACTTCATCCATCACCGCCACTGCAGGCCAAAAATGATATTACGACGCCGAACTCTACCACTCGCGATACCCGCCTTTCTCAGGAAAAAAAAACGAACTTTCCTCCTCAAAGGCGCAACTTCAGCGCGCAGCAAGTTTGTTCGCATAGCCGCGCGGCGGCCACTGGGTCATGTTGATTGGCTCCCTCTCTGCCCCTCTGAAGTGCGCTGCTGGAAATGGGATATATCGCGCAGAGCTCGACCCGACTGGTTTGGACTTGTCTGTATATCCACGAAGAGGGGAAGAGCCGCATTCTTTGCTTAACGAGCGCGTTTGAGTAATTGCGAGAAAAAGCGAGGAGTCGTCCGTGTATATATTTGTTTGCGCGAACGGCAGCCATCCCAGCGAGGAAAGTAGCTTCTGTTATTACTTATTCAAGCCCGGCGCAATCTACGAGATGCGCAGCCCCGAAGTTTCGGGAGATTGCTAAATCAAATTCACGTCGCCCGTGAGGGATGACTGCGCGTATATACGTGTACGTCTTGTATTGCGCTACGTATGCGTTTGCTTTATGTTTTACGAGCACCGACAACTGGATCTATCAGCCGGGATGCTAACGATCCTCGAACAAACATAAATATCCATTTGTGCAATTTGACGAACGACTTGTTCCTACCGTCTCGACGAGCACGTGACGTAAGCACCGCAAGCCGCCGAGTAAAAATTATACAAGACAGCATCGATAAAAGCAGGCAAAGGCGAGCTCCCATTATTACAGCGCCGGGGCAATTTTCTCCGTCCCGCTGAACAAAAGCCGCGCAATCTCGGAGTCAAAGCGCGCCTGCGGATCGAAGCTCCAGAAAAACGTCAGAGAGCACATCTCTCGGCGCATAAGGTTCGTTCCTATATACACACACAGCCATGGGTCTCTTTCCTCCGCGCAGCTGACTTACACTGCCGCGCGACACAAAGTGAAGGGTAAATGCATTACGGCGCGTCTTCGAGGCTCTTCCTCTCTGCGCGTGTAAAAAATGCACGGCCGGCTGGCTCGCTTAGCGTCGCCGCTGAGCCTCGGGTTTCTCTTCTAAGGTAGATCGATCGGCAGCTCGGCTGCTCTTTCTTGCCGGGATGTATACTCTTTTGCTCGTTAGCTGCGTCTTCGGCCTTTGCCCGGCTACTCTTGCCCTGGGTAAACAAGCTGAAGAAACGTAAGAGCGTTAAGTATCTTGGGAGCTTTTTCCTCGCGAGCTTTTTGATGCTTTAATTATCGGGTTTAAGGAGCTTTGCTGGGGATGCCGCGTGGTTGATTTAATTATGGCGATGGGCGTGGGATTTCCGTTTTGAAGTGGAATTAATTGGATGTTAACTGTGCGTTAAAGTATATTGTTTTATGTTATTGCTTATTCTTTATGGAGTCTGTTTTCCTTGATGCGTTTTCTTTTATGGGATTCATTCTAATAAGCGGTCTTATAAGCAGTAAAAATCAGTGATTACTGGATGTTTAATAGTGAGTTGTCACGACACTACCCGGGGGAATCAATCAATTAAGGCATAATTATTCATTTCATGAACATTAGACTGATTAATGATCATAAGCTGTATGACCACAAAATTGCCTCTTCGCTTCATTTAGCTATCTATTAAATTCTGAAATGGTTTAGCGTATAAACTTATAAATCTTAATATAATACAAGAAGGCTTAAAATTCTTAAATTTTAAGAGAAAATTATTAAATTATTTTCCAATATTATTAATTAATTATTGCTGCTAATTTATATTTGACACAATTATTTTATTATAACAGTAAGCAAATGAAAAATTTTCTTTCTATTTCTGTCATCTCTTCACTTCTATTTGCATTATTCGAAATGGTGAAAATACACACATAAAAATTTAATGCAAATCCATTAAAGTCCACGCGCAGAATACGAAGCAGGAAGAAAAATTCATAGCTACTTTGAAAGTTGAAATTCATAATTCAGTGTACATAGCGGAAAAGCTCGAAATTGCTGTTATTCAATAAAAACATTCATTCGGCTGTTATAACCGGTTAAAGTCAAAAGTGCAAAATGCGTATATAAGTCTATATTGATGGAAATATGAAAGAGTAGCAAAGCGCGCTCAGTAAAAATTTATAAAACACGTGCAGGTAGTACATCCGTACATAATGTAAGTAGTAACAGATTGAACTGTAGAACATACTTTGAGTTGTACGGCTATATGTGCAATAGCCTTTCCGTTCCGTAAACTTAGTTTTTCCGAACTTTCCTGTACGATATCAAGGCTCGTTTTTAAAGAAAAATTTCCTGTTTTTATGTATGTAAGGTCAATTAAAAAAGTTGCTCTGATAAAGAAAATCTTAAACTAACTAACTTTATAAAAAAAATTTAACGTTATTTTAACTTATTCATATTCCAGAGGTGTAAAAGCGGAAAAATCACGTATAGCATGACGGATACATAAAGATTAAAGGAAAAAGAGTAAAAAAGCGCAGCCGGCGCCGCGAAACCGGATGTCGCCGAGTAAAGCTTGACGTTTTTAATTTTTCAGCGCTCCACGTGATCTAACGGCTATTAATTTTAAATGCGCCAGGCGATTACAGCCTCGGGCTCGACGAAAAAAAAAAGAAGAAAAGCGGGAGAAAACCCGATACAAAGACGTCAAAAACAAAGCGCGCTCAGCTCTCTCTTTCTCTCTTTCTCCCTCTCGGGATTTTCTGTTAGGATGCATCCTACTTCGATTCGAAGCTGAGGGACGTTATTTCTTTGTTTCCCTTGGCTTTTCTCTCTCTCTCTCTCCTTTTTTTAAACCGTCGCTTTGATCCGTTTCAACGATCACTCGAGAGAATGAAAATTTAGCATGGCTGAGAGGCAATTACGCTTGACGCGATTGCGCGTAATTAGCTTTTTTGACAAATCGATTTTCGTGTGAAAGAATATTAGAGCAGTGTAATTACTGGCATCGGTGTAGACTGTTTATTCTATCTGAAAATAACATTTCAAAAATTCTTATCCCCTATAACGAAATTTCATTTACTTCATAAAATAACGTTATAAAACACGTTTCAAATATAAACGGCCAAATTGGACGTTACAATCGGGGCCAGAAAAGCCGACACCTACTTTCCTCTCGGAAAGCAGCGAAATCCAATGAGCGAGCGAGCGAGCAACAATCGAGCGCGCCGAGCGTATAAATATATCGACGCTTTAATCGAATATACATCCCCGCGCGCGAGTTGAATCCACTTACTCAGTGACCCTGCAAAACGCATTAGCTCTTATCTCTTTACGCTCGCGGAGAAAACGTTAGTCCAGCATTTTGCCGGATTAAATCGCGCGCTCGCGTTTCGACGGGCCCGACATAATTAAGCGCCGATATAACCGGCGGCTAAATTGACCGAAAAACACCCCTTTGTGTAAATAATACGCTCGACAAGCCGTCTGTTGTCGAGCTAAGCGGCTCCGACTTTTGCCCGCATGTGTGCGCCTGCCCGCATTCCTCGGTTTTAATCTTTCTTTTTTTGCGATTAGTAAAGCCAGAGGTGGGTTTTAGACTTCAAAGCTCCGGGTGACGCGCAGAGCAGGGCAAACATTGTTTGTAGTGCCGAAATTCTTAGTTTGATTAACGACACTTCCGAGGCGCGTCGTCGCTGGAAAAACAACTCCGAAAGGCTTGCGTTTAGATGGAACTCGCTCTAACAAAGTTCATTTAAAGTTTGAAAATGCAGTTGCGTAGTAAAGCTAGGAGAACTTTTCGGTTGGCGGGAGTACGATGTATTTGAAAATAATTTAACGCTCGCAAAACGGCTTGCGTTATTTTAACTTATCGCTCGGATATTCTCCCCGAGAACTAGAGCACTCGGCATCGCCGCCGGAATAGTAAATTACTTTTTACGACAGCCGGATCTTTGGAATCGTCTCAGCAAAGCACGAGCCAAGCTCTTCGACTGTTTTTACCCCGCTGAAGCAAGGAAACTTCACCAGGACAATTAAAAACCAGTCCTTCCCTACTTATACCCTATCCCAAAAGGTCACGGCTGCTTATTTCATGCACGTGCACCTGCCATTACCCTGGAGGAGCTTGCAGACTGTATTCCTGCATCCCTTCGGGATTCGCAGACACGAGCAGAGCTAGGGAGAGAGGGAGGCAGTCTGACTTGGCGGCAGCAACGTCGATCGACCCGAGGGGCAACGCCTGCTTCTTACCCGCTGTGCAAGCGGGAGGCCGATCGTTGGAGATGCATATACGGCAATTGAGTTCCTCTCCTAGGAGATTAGCTGGAGGGCGCAGTGCTTTTGTGACCGATTGATCGGCTTTTGCCGAGCTTGACGGATGAGTGCTCGTGTCGCGCTTTGGCAGCTTAATTGATTTGTATCTGCGAGTTGCGTATTTATTTATTCTTTTGAGGATTCGTAAGAAAGCGTTTGTTTTATGTAAACTATAGCAAGCGTTCGTGTAATACTATTGCTAAGAATATAAGTGATGATTTTTAAATTAACAGCTTTCATTTATATATTTAGCCCTTGAATTGTCGTTCCGAATTTCCTCGGCATTATCCCATACAATGGACGGTTAGACGAAGAATACAGCAGGGCTATAAATAGATCTCTAAAAGCCTATCATCCCTCGCCGGCTACCATAGCTCGTATTAAAAAAAAATCTTTGACGTCAGGCGCTTGTCAAGTGTGCTTTCTCCGATTAAAGGACAGTCAGTCATTCGCGACAAAAGTAAAGCCAGGCCCTCCGACAAAAAAGAAAGAAGGAGAAATTTCTTTTCTGAGCGCGCGCGCGCGCGCGTCGAGCAAAAGCCGCGAAGATAGAGTGCCGGAAAAGCTCCACTTTCGAGCTTAATAACGATGTAGGAAGACACCGAGTCGGGAGGCTGGGCCGTATTCTGAGTCTTACTCGCTTTGAAAACATTTATAACTGGAAACGCTCGTAATGTATAAATCTTGAGTTTGTTTTCTTGCTCTGATGAGGGGGTTATTAAGCTGCGAGTCAAATAAAAGGTTGCTTGTATGAGTAAGTGTTATTAATAACGTTTTCAGGTTATTAAATTTTGTAAAAGTGGTTGTTTTTCTCTTTTTGTGTTTCTTTCTTCGAGGTGACCGATTTAAAATTGTTGGAGGGTTTGGGTATTGTTTTCGTACTGGATAATCTTTAAGAGAGATTAGAGTAAAATATAGTTTGTAAGTCTCTTTTCTTATTCTGTAAATACTCATTTTATCTATAATATTAAAATTTCGTTAAAAACTGACTTTATCAGCTAATTTATAAAAAAATTGTCAATAACATTTTTTATTCTTGCTATTATTCATTCTTGATTAGTACTAATATACAGCGAAATCAGAGTTAAAAAAAAAAGTCGATTTAATAGACGATTTAATGCAAAAATAATTAAGACCTCGCACATTACATGTATATAAAATAATAATTGCCCTTACCTTTTCCAATTCTATATGCAATATTTAAAAGAAAACGTGTGCAGCTTCCACTAGCAAAAAAACAATGTTACGCAAAACCTAATTTTAAACTACACAGCCCTCGAGGCAGACTGCATTCTTCCAACGCGTTACACGTACCCGCTCGTAAACCGAGACCTATATAACATCCCTGTCTTTTTTATCAGTTTTTTTTTTCGTGCAACGTGTAAACGCGTCCAAACAGGTACGCGTCGCCGCGCAAAGAAGCATGATCACACGCGTGCAGCTCGCCGGAACAGAAAGGGATCAAATAGGTCGTAGCTCGCAAGCTCACACACACACTCACGCACATATGTCACTCGCGCTTCTCAGAGCAATGATACAAGCTTTTCCCTTTATGTGCGTGTGTGTATGTGTGTGTGAGCGCTCGTGTGTATGTTTGTGCACGTAATTTCCAAGCATCATCCTACACTCTCAACCCTCTGTTCTTTTCCGCCGCTGGCTTTTCGGCCTCGTTCTTGCGTCGTCGCCTCAAAAGCTAATTGCCGCCCGGGTGCCGCTGCTGATAACACACCGGGAGAAAAAAAACAGACGGGGGGAGGGGCTCTAAGAGAGGGCTTATCAGATGGCTGAGCTCGAATTTTCGGGCTCCAGCGCTTTCGTTCTCTCTTTTTTCCCCTGGTTTTTGCCGTCGTCGATTTTTTGCACCCCCCGCTGCCTGTACGTGTGTACAGGGGATACTTTTGTCGGCTCGTTCTCTCGCTCTCTGTGTTTTTGTCGAGCTTTGTTCCTCACCGCTGATCTCTCTGCTCACTATCTATTTTTTTTTCTTTTTTTTCGGCCAGACCGAAAAAAAAGAAATCGACTAGCTCGGATCTCCGAAACGAATTTAGTCGTTTCCTCGCAAGCACCCGGCGGCCGGAAATTGAAAGGCAAATCTCTTTTTTTGTAGAGGAAGGCGTAGTCGAGGAGAAAGCCCGTATATATCTTTTAGAGCTTTTTTTTTAAAGCTCGTTGAAACATTCAGCTTTGCACTATCGATCTTCTGAAAATTTAATTGAATCAAGGCTGCGATACGAGATGTTTAGGCTATTTTATTTTATTCAGGCGATTATTTTTAGAAGTTGAAATATGTATAGAAATCCCTGGTAATTTTATTATTAATGTATGAAAATTTAGGAAGTCAATTTATTATAGTTTTCAATATTTTAATTTTTAAAGTGAAGAAACTACTTTTTTTTCTTAATGAAAAAAGCTTTTTCAGAATAAATACCGACTATTGCTTACTAAAATTATGACCACCAGTTTGTTTTTTATATTTAATGAAAATAATACTTAAATATATTACACTGTTATTATTTACTCTAATTATTATGACTGCTGTATTGCATGTGATTTGGCATTCGAAGCTAATTATTATTAAGCCAATTTGGTTCTCTGTAATCGACAAAGTAAATATTCAAATTGAATATTATTATAATTAAAAATTTCTAATGAATATATTAACGTAAACTCGATTTAAAATACAAATATTGCTCATTAAAACAAGTTCAAATTTTGAATATACCAATTACATTCTTTAGTCTTCTGTCTACGGAAGATTACAGAATAATTATTTTTAATAATCAATATAATTATTTCGCTCTAGTTAACAATTTTAGCATTACAATATACGTAAAATAATTATATTCATTACTATTTAAAATCGCAATGCTAAATATATCCTTCATAAAAAATCAAAAAAAAAACCCAACGACTCAACATTATCTTACGAAAAAA
>JAPYZA010005581.1:0-12020 GCA_030522685.1 Eupelmus azureus
ATAACCCTTCAAAATAAAGGTATTTTCCCCCACTTTCATAAAGTATTTACATTGTTTAAATAGATTTAAAAAAATTTTAAATAATGATTTTTTTTTATTATCAGGCTTTAATAGTGTTTTGTCCCCTTAAGGGAGATTCAGTTTATTAGTTTCCCTTATTTCTACTTCTTATCCTAATATAAAAAATAAGTTGTTACCTAATATAATGATATATATGTATATATTATTTTATTATACTTAGTCTAGCGATTCGTGTCGCATTATCAACGCCTCCCTTATTTGGAAAAAAGATTCTAAACAGACTCGCGAAATGTGCTTTGGTCGGCAACGATGTGCCATTTGTCTTCTGGTTATTTGTTATAGTTGTTTTGGTAGCGAAGTTTATATTTGAACGTTAGAAGTTTGAGGGGGACATTAAAAGTACAAATTTATAAAATAATCTGTCTTTAGGCTAAACGACACTTGTGCCTCAGCTTTTCTTATCGTGTGAACGCGGGTCAGGTTTTGGACTCGCGCCCGTAGGATGCTGCACTAAGTCTTTCCCCTACTCCCAAGTTAAACCGAGGTGTTCAGTATGACTGAATGTCGAGGCTACGGCATTCATCATCAGGACCTGTGAGAGAATAGAGTACAAAAAGTCTGTAAGTTCTAAAGAGTGACCATCACGCATCTCGCGAATTAATTTGTTCGTGTCGTGCTTAGTCATTGAATTCAAGTATTTTACTGTAAGTATTCATAATCAAGAAACTTCTTTAAAATTTTTGTACTTTTATTAATACTGTTATTTATTTAAATATTTCAGAAATACGGCTTTCCGACCAACTTATGAAGCTGCTGGTGTGCCACAAGGTGATCAACCGGCTGTGCCATTTGTTGTACCGACTCTCGTGATGGCCGAGCCCCCGCTTACTTCACCCGCCATGTCAGGTGTGAGTGTTTTGCGCTCTCCTGTACTCTCAGGTGACGGCAGCCAGAAGCCGAGTCCTGCTGTGCAAGCTGAAGGAGTCTCTGCACGTTCCACTGCGCGGCTCGACGCACCTGTGGCGGCCGTCATTCCTCAGCCGTCCGGCATCGGGAATTTCCTATTGCCTTATGCTGACTTCAACCCTGCCCCGCAAGGAGCTGGGCAACAAATGACTACATTTCCAGTAGCTGAGGCTCTGTACGTAACTATGTACTACATGCCTGTGACATTTTGGGGTGGTACCCCTAGGCCTTATCCGTGGCCCCAGGTGCGGTCGTCGCGACCCTCATCTATGTCAGAGCGACATAGAAATTGGGTCCGTCGTCAGCGAGAGTGGATGACCGAGGTTCGCAACGAAGCTCCTCGAAATATCCGGTTAAGGGGCGACTCGCATCCAGACAATGCTCATTACAACTCAACGTCAACAGGTGGTCGCAATGTAAGTGAAATGCTTTTATGTTTTTTTTTTTTGTTCGCGGTTCTCGTTAGCGTTTGTGTTTTCTGTGTTATCGGTTTCTCGTTAGTGTTCTATGTTTAAGAATGTTTAAAAGGTGCTCTGGGTCGGTCCGATGATTCGTGCACGTACTTTATATCACTTACGCGCGCGTGTTTTTCTTTTTAGTTATGGCGAGGCCGTCGGGGATTTAGAAGATCGAGGATGGTGTGGAGGCCCGCAACAGGAACATCCAGGTGTTACGGTTTCGTTTCCACCCGTTCAACCGTAATTCGATCAACTGCCTCAGTTGATACTGATTTGAATCGCGACGTCGTGAATTTAGAATGTAGCGCTGTGAATTCCGAAACCTTAGTCGCCCCCGCGCAGACGTCCAGCGTCAGTTCTGTAATTTCTCGGCCTGATGACTCAGAGGCTCATGCGCGAGGTAGTGATATGCGAGTGAATATCGATACGATTCCCGAGAATTCTCAACTTTCCGAAGTAAGTCCTGCGCTTAACGAAATTAGTCCTAGGGTGGTTTCGCCCACGCTGAGCTCCAACTCGCGGTTAGTTTCGTCCGACGAGTTGGCGAATATAATGGCGCTTACTCCATCTCCGAACGTCTCGTGTGACGCATCCCCTTCTCGCGATTCTCCCATCGAAGCTCTACCCGAACGCGAAACTTTAGTTATTACATCCCGCGCTATCAATATGGGTTTCGAGAGTCGTTTTAGACCTATTGTTACTCCTGCAATAACGGGCGTTCTTAATCGCGCGGACTGTGTTATGCCCTCGGGCTCGGGAGGTTCGTCGATTACCGACCGAATCGCTAGTATTATTGTTAATATGGAAGAAATCCTGAGTCGCCCCCGGGAGCAAGCGAAATTTTCTCGTCTTCATACTTCCGCGATACTTAATTGCAGGTCGTCGCGCTCCATGTTGGATAATGAACGTATCACTGTTGTCTCGTGTCCGATATGTTATGACCCCATGTTAAAGCCAATATATCAATGTTTGCAAGGACATTCAATATGTAGCTTCTGTCATGAACGTACTTTTTCATGCGCGATATGTCGCGCGCCTCGTGGCACTGTTCGAAATTTAGCCTTAGAGTGTTTAAACGGTAATGAGCCTTATAAATGTCGTTATAACGCTAGCCTTTGCGGTGAGCGTATAATACCTGATAGTTGGACTGCACACGTGGCGGGTGTTCCTTTGCTCCTCGGCCTGAGGGTAATCCTAGGCTTGAGTCTCCCCAATCGGCTAGGACCCGCTTATTTTCTGATGTTGCCCCGCGTGGATTTTCTCCGCGGAGTCGCTACTGCACTATTTCTTCAGAACCTGAGGAGGACTAAAGGTTGCTACTTATTCATTCTTTTTCTATCTGTATTCCCGTTTCTATCATTTTCCGACATATTACTATAAGGACAATGATAATTTTTATTGCAGGGGCGCGGACGCCGAGGTCGCCGAGTCTCAAATCGCCGAAATGATGGCTCCCCTCGATCCACCGAGCCAATTACTGATGTGATTCGCCAGCTGGATCGTTTCTCGCTAAGTTCGGCCCTCCTAGAGAACGATCTTCCTGTCCGTTCGACTATACCTGATGTTGAGGGCTCACTCTAATCATGGAATACAGATAATGTAGGGAGTCGCCACCAATTATCTCCGTCGCGACCTACAACACCGTGGGAGGCCGACGACGATCCAATTCTCCTAGTTACAGCTTGGCCTGCCGGCTCCGAGCCGGCCGAATTTTCGTTGCCTCTGTCACATGACTCCGGCCACACGATGAGGGCCTTCTTTTCGGAAGAAGCCGACACTTCGATACTAGCAATCATTATGATTATCATTTTGAATTCGTCCGACTTCAAAGCTTTTCTGACTGGACTTCTGCTGTCGTTACCCCTAGAGAGCCGACTACTGCCGGTTTTTACTATACTGGGCAGATCGATCGGGTGGGCTGCTTGTTATGCTCTACCTAAATCTGTCGTTGGGAGCAAGCGGATGAGCCCATGAGCGAGCACCACCGCCGAAGTGACCGACGCCGTTTCATCCGCGGCTTACCCTACGGTAACGTGTCTCTGCCCCCAGATTATGACGCCATTCTCCCCCTACACGAGCGAGGCGACCAGCAACCCGCTGACTCGGGCATTGAGGATTGAGCTACGTCATCACCTACTGTTACAGATACCGTGGCTTCTGGGCATCAAGAGGACGAAATTACTGCCTCAGGTGATGAAGCAACTAATACAAATAGGCCGGACTCTCGCGTATCTTGTACAACGGCAGTGAAAAATGTTTCCACTTGTCCCATCTGCAAAGATTTTATCTATCCGACATTTCTGCAGTGCGACAATGGACATGCTATTGTCCTAATTGCCTCGAGAGGGTTCGCGAGTGTCCTCGATGTCGCGACGAAAAGCCGTATTGGACCAACCGTCTACTGGAGGAGGTGGGCCGAACGCTCGATTTCCCTTGTCGAGAAAGAGGCTGCCCAGAGCTTCCTGAGGTCACAGCCTGGTATTGCCACAGTGATTCTTGTCGCTTTCGATCCCCCGAGCTGCCCCCACGGAGACGAATATTACTGGATTAACCGGCGGACCCGGACTCTTGGTGACTGAAGTGTCTGATTTTTATTATTTTTATTCTCATGTATGTTTTATTCTTTATTTGCTTGAATTAATTATGCTCCACTACTAAATTCTTGTGTTTAAATTTTATTTACCGTTTCATTACCTATTCCCCCTTATTTATGTCATTAATTTATTACTATTAGATTACTTAACTAAATTAAATTATCTCAAATTATTATTCTAGTTTGACAAGTTTAGATTCTAACTATCAAATTATTTGTAACTATTTAATTAACTTATTTTTTGAACAATATATTAAATATTACGTAATTATTAGATTATCGTATTAGTGCCAATTATTAATAGTAAAGTAAAGTAAAATTTATGAGGCCTTCAGCTAAAATTTCACGCGGCTACGGCGTCCGTTAACCGCGGAAGAAAGAAATTTTAAATACCCATTGTCTATATGTACTGATTTAGTTAAGATGAAATTTTGAAGCCATGACTAAACTAGGATTTTACGCGACTACGGCATCCGTTAGCCGCGGAAACGAAGTTGTAATGCCCCTCACCTATATGTATACCGCAGAATTTGGTGATTTATTCTTAATAGGGCGTCTTATCACGTATGCGACAAATCTTATAAATGATGGTTTATAGTAAAGGTGTATTTACTCGGTAGTTATTCAACTAGTTACCAAGTCGCGTATTGGCATTTTTAATGAGCACTCGGTGGGTGAAAAAATGTTTTATTTTCTATGACGATGATTCTTTTTCTTCAACGTGCGGCGATTCCGGAGGGGGTGAGGGAAGATGTATGTTTAGGCTTGTTCCCTTTATGGCTCGCTTAATTTTATTGACATGTTTTCCTTTTTGAATTTTGACGTTATAAGTGTCGTAATTTATACCTATTATTTCGTATGGCCCTACATATTCAGCATCAAATTTTCCGTGCTTGGGTTCCTTTAGTACATATACCATTTCACCTTCCCTAAAATGTTTTACATTCAATTTTCGGTCATAGTATTCTTTTGAGCGACACTTTGCTTGGACGAGATTCATGGCTGCTAGTGTGCGTAACTGGCTTATTGCTGCTGTTGCATCCGCGAGATTTTCGTAATACGTAATCAGCTGTTCTCGCGGAGGAAAGCTTGAAGTTCTTCGCGCGCGTCTGCCATAGACTACCTCGTGCGGAGAGTAACCCAATCCGTCGTACTCTGTTGAATTATATGCATGCTGTGCAAGTAGTACTAATTAATCCCATTTTGTACACCCTTCTATAAATAATTTAATATATTCTTTTAACGTGTGATGCATGCTTTTGATTCCCCCATTAGATTACGGGTGATAAGCGATCGTACAATATTTATTATTTCTAAAGATTTTTGCCAGTTGCTCTAAAGTTCGGTTCATGAAGTGTGCTCGTTGATCTGTTATAATTGTTAGTGGGGATTCGAAGTAACATATAAATTTCTCAATCAAAGCGCATGCGACTTCTTGTGCTTTCGCTCGTGGAACCGGTGCTAACACGCAAAACTTACTGAAATTGTCTTAAATTCTTCCGGTAGGGGCCCAAAGAAATCCATTGAGATATTCTCAAACGGAACTGAGCCCGTATCTGTTATAAGCATGGGTAATCTCATTTTGACTCTTACCAATTTTTGAGCTTGACAACCTGAACAGCCGCGAACAAATTGTCTTATATCCGCTTGCATGTTTCGCCAATAATATTCGCTTGCTATTCGATCATACGTTTTCGTGACGCCCTTATGGCCGTCTATGGAGGATTCGTGAAATTCTTTAATCAATCGATATCTGTCTTCAACACGTGGGACGGCTGAATTATTTTGAAAAATGTCACGGAAAGCTGTGTTCCTTTATATAGTCTGTTAGCTTGTTCCAATCAGTAATTCCAATCGACAAGCGAGAGCATTGCTAAGTCTCGAATAATACCTGCGTTTTTTATCTCGAATTTATCTAAGAGTGCTCGGTTTTTGTTATATCCGGTCGCAATGGTTTATTATCGATATGGACTTTTAATATTAGTCCGAATAACTGCATACGTCTGCTTTCAGTCACAACCACTTCTCCTACCGATCTCGACATGCAAAATAATTTGTCTTCATGAATATATTGTCTCTATAAGTGTGTTCAATTATTCTGTATCAAGATAAAGATCAGCTGTTAACATGTAAATAAGATTTTCCGGATACGCGAATGGTTGCTCGTTTAGAGTTTTCATCCCAGCAAATGGCTTGACGTTATCTTCAGTAACTCGAGTTTGGGCTACCATATAGCGAGCCATAGCTCCATTTTGTCGGGGCGACAGGCTAATCATAACTGGATCAGGCATCTCTCTGTCTCCTGAGCCTGTCTGCAGGTTCGATTATTCGTTAGGCGTCTCAATTTGTTGGGTGATATTATCACTAGATGTAATGTTACCTGGCTGAGCCTCTGATATAGATATATCTGGGGAATATTAAGGTTGTGGGTGTGACCGAATATCCCCGTTGAGTTACGCGGAGGTGAAATATTTTCCTGATGTATGATTACGGACATATAAGGTGTAAAATGTTACTGTATTAAATATAGATGCAAGAAGTTCGGGTTATCCTTGACTTGAATATAACGGTATTTTACTTTATTATAGTAATGGAAATGTAGACAAACATTATGGTTATACTTTTGCGCAAATACATAGATGCAATATCCGTCGTCATATTGGGTTTGCGATTATAAAATTTTACATGCCTCCTCGGGATTTCTACAATTTGCAAATAAAGGATAATGTAATAATTCCGCCCGTAATTCACTCACTGTAATCTTTAGACCTAATAATTTTATCAACGACTAGAATAAACAGTTTTCCGGTGGATAACTCGGAATATCCTCATCATGATATAATTGCAATTCGGGTTGTGCACATTGTTTATGCACCGTATACACGCATTGTTTGCTTATTATTTCATTTATTTGTTCTAAAGTGAGAGGTTCCTCCCCAAATGTTTCTCCTTCATGGTCTGCAGCAGGCGTTATTTCCATCGATTCCGGTGTCAGATGCGTGGATCCTTTATTACTTTTAGGTTTTTCTGCCGACTCTTCGTTCGTGTCATCACTCGATGGAAGGGTAATCGACCTCGGGTCGGGTTCTTGTGGCAGATTTGCCTTCGAATGTGCATCACGAAGGCCCGTGATGTCATCGCTGGTTATGGCTGGTGTAATATAATAATCTTTACGTGGTTTGTCAGCACGTGGACTCTCACCCAGCGCCTGGCCCGAGTCCTGTGTCGACATACGATCATATGCTGCGTACGGGTAACTTTCGCTACTATCTGATTCTGTTGTAAACTTGTTCTTAGTTTTGTCGTCAGTCTCTTTAATTTGATTGTTGTCCTTCGGTATCTATAGGAAAATTATCCGGTACAATATGTTCCTCACATAACAGCCCACTTAAATTTAAATCAACCGCCAGGGGTTACCCCATTAATTGCCATAATATGATCCGTATCTATTGGTATATTAACATCTACACAACTTAGCTTTATCACCGACAAATTCGCCCCAGTATCGGCATAAAATCTGCTCTTTCCGCCTCTTAAATTTGGACTTTCCAGGTCGACTATCGGAGGCCTACGTCCTGCTCCCGCGAACCTAATTTTATAACTCTTTAATCGTTTTAACTTCGGTTTTATTGCCGGGGTGATTGGTTGCTCGACATCGCAGGTTGGCGCCGAGTATTCTGTGAGTTTAAAGAATTTTCACAGGAACGGCTCTGCTGTCACGTGTTCTGTGAGCGATTATTGTATTGTCTTCCTCTGTCTCGGGTATCTCTATAGTCATTTCGATCATTATTTCTCGCCGTGTCATAATTTCTGTCCCTGTTGCGATCGTCAAAGTTTCGGTCTCCCCTGTTATCATTCCTCTTATTATTATTGAATCGGTAAGTATTTCGGCCAATATCATAGTTTTGGTTCTCTCTAGGGTTTCTATTATACGGCCTGCTATTGTTGGAATTTCCGTGTTCTCGATTTCCATTATTGCGATTTCCGACATAGTTACCACCGCCATTATACCGATTATTATTATTATTATTATTATTGTAATTTTTATTGTTATTCGGTCGTCTTGTACGCGGGTACGGTTATGGGCTGCACCGGGTACGTAGTATATACCACTGGCGGCTGCGGTGTTGTGGACTGTCTCTTGTCTCCTGCCTGTTCGAGCTTCCTTTTCTTAACCTGTCCGTTCCTTATTGCATTTTTAAGTGCATAACATTCGTCATAAGAATGGCAGCGCATATCGCAATATCCGCATAATTTAGTGTCAAATCTCTTTTTCTTACATTGGTTCTCCGAATGACCGCTAGCTCTACAGTAACCGCATGCTTCGACGGCAGGGGCTAAGCGAATCGCGGCTGAATTCACCGCCGGCATGTTTGATGTGTGAGCGGCAGGTTTGTTTCCTTGTCCTTGAGGACGAGAATTCAGGTCAAATCGTTTTAAAAGCTCTTTTATCCATACATGAGTGGCCGATCCGTTAGAGTGATCATTTTGAAGTAATGGATTATTTACCCTACACGCGCCGGTCTTATCTTCAAAAGTAACTGCTTCGGTTATAGCTGATGGGAGTGTAACCGGATTTTTCGACCGAACCTGATGTTTTAGCGAGCCACTCAAACCGAACAGAAATCGCTCCAAAGCATCTTTGTCCACACGGATTTTATATGCCTTCCTCTTCCACTCGTGGACGTCGCGGTCTAAGTCATAACCACTTAATAAGCGGCTGTGTAAAATTTGTACTCGTTCACCGTAATCCGCGACTTTCCCCGTGATTTTATCGTACTACCTTTAAGTCTGCAATTATTCGGTCTGCTCCGCCGGCTCTCCCGTATTGTGTTGTTAATTCCGCCAGTAGGCTTTCGATGTTATCATATTGCGTCAAACGTGTTAGATATCTCTCGGCTACGCAACCCCTGAGTTTTGAGGCTAGTGCTAGGTGAATCCAACATTCGGCATTAGGGCCATAGGCTGAGAGGATGTCGCGCACTGATTTACAGAAAAGTGGGATCAAGCCTGCATTTCCGTCGAACGGCGGTATGTTATTGATGGCCTGTTGCAGAGCGAATGACCATCCCGTGTTTTGCGCATAAGCATTTCCGTTTCCCGTTCTAGATTACCCCATAAAACGCACACATGCAGGTGATCTGTCGGACCGATATGTTGGACTTCTCGGGCTTTCCCATGTGTTCCGATCGGGCTGAGTATCGTTAATATAGGGAAGGCCGTCCCATTGCGCGATATCGGTAGGCGCGCTCTTAAGGGGACCCAATACCTTTAAAACATGAAAATTAAAAAGTTTAAGGGTCCCCTTAAACGGGTTGCGAAAGCTATCCTTGAATTTTGTATCATCATTTATTTTCGTATCGGAAAAATTGACCCACTCGTTCCGCGGACGAGTCACATCAAAAGCAAATGGATCAAAATCATGCGAATCCTGAAGATTCGGTGACGTTACAGATTTTTGGGGCCCGATACTGAGTGCCGAGTGTGTTTCGGATTTTACCTTGGTTCCTTCGTTTTCTAGCTCCGACCATGGAGCTAAAATTAAATGTAGCTTAAATTATTTTAGCTATAAATTGTAAAAAATAAAAAAAATAGTAGAATTAACAAAAAATGAGTTAAAAGAGCATGTCACTAGTTACTTCATAAAAGAGAAATTGAATGAGATAGGTCATAGAAACTTTTTGGAGCTTATTCTACGATAGATTTCCTATTAAAATAATCAATAAAACGAAAATTAATTTTTTTGACAGGGATCATTTTTTTTAAAGGTGGTTTTCCCCCTTAAGCGATAAGTCATTAGTCGCAATCCAACAGCTTTCTAATTTTAGGTGATTATTCATTTTAATCACAGCCTTTTCCCAGGTAGACTCAGTTGCAAAATTATTCATTTATTTGTTAATAAATAATTAATTTTGCAATAAACAATTGACGATTTAACTAAAAAGAGGACAATCAACCCTCCGGATGATGGATTTGGCTGACACTTAGTAAATGGCCTTCTTTCAACTAGAAATGGAGCCCCTTCGAAGGGTTCTGTCCCATGGGCTCCCTGAACTGAGATATCGAAGAGCCAAGTTTCAAAAATAAGCCATATTTTTACATTAATTAGCTACAGTCAGTATTGGCTGTGACTGTGAGCATTATTGCTCTTAGCGAATAGTTCTTTTAATCAGCCAAGTATGATTTTATATTTTACATGTTACTGACCTTTAAAAAAGCCATATTTTATTATAGTATAGTATTATAAATTAAGAAATATTTATTTAAAAGCTCCAAATTGATCTATTCAAGTTTTTGTTCAAATTGTCTATTTTTATAAATTTAATTAGTATCATGTAGGTTTCTCAACCCATACGCAAGATCTTTTACAGTATTTACCTCATGGGGCTGCTACTTTATATATTTGAAGAAGAAAAAAACAACAGCAAAAATATCTTGGTCCATAATTTATTGTGAATATGAACATCTACTTAAACCGTTTAAGGTGATGGCAACGGAAAACCCATTTATTCAATGATTCTCTATAGATAAACCTGCTCTATGTCTTAAAAGTTTGACCTCCAAATGGGTTTTCCCTTTAGTCTACTATGTGATTAAACATCACCAAAATCAACTTTCTGCATCCGCCCTAGGTCCAGCAATGCATTTCTGCATTTGTCTATCTGTTACTGTCATCTATTCATGTACTCATAGAATGGTATACACCATATGTATAATCAACTTATTAACTGTCTTCCTTACAGTATTAGGATTAATTAGTGTTAAAATAACAAATTAAGTATCAAAATAGTAACAATATAAAACAAATTAAAATATTTTGTTTAGTACCAGCTTTTAGAAATATTAACTTGAGTAGCTGAGCACAAAATTCATAAAAATTGAAGTTAAGTCAACAAACTTTAAACCAATAAAGTTATACATATCAAATTTAATTAATATTTACTTTTAATACTAAGTAATATCTTATTTTACTTCAATATATATTAAATATGTAAATTAATGATTAAACATTTACATGCTGTATCAATTTTAAAGTTGAGTAATGACGTTGAAAGTTATTAAAACAATTAATTATATAATTTGTCTTATATTAAAGAATTACAAAAGTATGTTTTAGCCGAAAGCTATATCAATGAAAATTACTCTTTCCAGCCCTATTGGAAAAAATTGAAAGTACAAAATCGTACCATTCGGCAAGATTTCGTAAATTTTGGTATGGTTCTGTACGTTGGCGTATGTTCGCGTACGTTCACGTATGTTTTGGTTGAAAGTCGGACATTGTGTGGAACATTGTACGGAAACGTACGTAAACGTACGCGAACATACACAAACATGCGGTGACATACGGTCAAGTATAAAATTGTGCCTGAACGTACTTAGATATACGGAGAAGTACCACTGTGACAGAGCAATTGCTCAGCCACAAATACATAAATAAGTGCATGCGTAATTGCGAGGCGGCAGGAGCCGCGCACGGGCACATATGATTAGCCCTACATTATTTGAGAAAACTAGAAAGAGAGAGAGAAGGGGGGAGAACGCGTAAGAAAGAGACGCGGTATGAAATAGCGCGTACCTGCGAAAAGCCACGACGCGCACAACTATAATCAAGCAGCGTCGAACGAGGGCAAATAAGAAAAAGAAGGAGAAGGGGCATAACAAGCCGACGCGCGACGATTCGCGCGAGAAGAGAGATATCAAGAACTCTCTCGCTGACCATCAACAAGGACACACGTCCAGATAGAGCGGCGCAGCACGACGGCCCGGCAACAGCCACCCAAGCCAGAGTCGCGCCATGAGGGAGGCCCACCATCAACGCCCTAGCCCAGGAGATGTTTGAAGGACGGAAACGAGAGAAGGGATCGAGCCGAAGCGAGTCAACTAGAGGCTCAGCGCAGACCGACCCAGGGCAACGTGCAGCAGACCGGCCCGGGGCAACATGCAGCGGCATCGACGATCGCGCTCACGCTATCATCCGTAAG
>JAPYZA010005582.1:0-17735 GCA_030522685.1 Eupelmus azureus
AATTTATACAATTTATATTATAATTTATTATAAATAAATAACAAAATTATTAAGCGATTTATTTAAACTACAATACTTAAGTACAGTATGATACGTTTCTTATAGATTAAGGAGATACAAAACCTGTGTTTCCTTTTTAGTTTCACTATCTCACTCGCGCTTTCTAACTCGTACTACTTTATACATGAATGAATATATAAACACTTCAACTAGTTGACAACCGTTCAGAGTGTTTGGAAACACGTCTTACCTCGATGAAAGCTACGAGTAGACTCTTGCTTCTTAATTATACCAAGAAACATTTATAAATAATTAACAGGCAGTTAATTCATTAATATAAAGAACTAAAATCGATCTGCATACTTTAAACAGCCGACACTTTTTAATACATTTCATCCTACACCAATGAGCGTGCCTATAATCGGAAGAAATGGCAGCGTAATCTCCCTTTCGTAGCGTCTTCTTTTGCCCCTAGTTGTTTGCACGAATCAAAGGTAAAGAGCGCGCGTGCGCTTGGGAAATCCAAGGAAAGAGAGCGTTTTATGTAACTTTAAATTAATCAAATTTATTTACGCAAGACTATTTAGAGTTAAAAAAGAAATTGTTTTTACAATAGGACGCTTTACTCTAGCGTTCACTTTACATTCCATTATACACGTACGATACGCGCGTGAAGTAAAGCTCGAATGCCTGTCGATGGCACGTGTACGTAATAATTCTGATATGAATACGAACACGCGTACGTAAATGCGCGCAGCTCCCAGCTTCTTCAAGCCTATAAATAGTTGGAGCATCGATACAACACCTACCAATCGTTCCAGTAAACGTCCACCCACCGCTCATCGCACACCCGTCACCCAAAGCCATCCAAAACCTTCCTATCAATTCTCGCTACGAAAAAGCCCATCACTTACATAACACGCGCTCGCGCACGGACAATCCACCCTCGGCGCAAGCGACGACAAAGCCATGGCGAAAGAATCGCGCCACCTCCGAGTCCATTAACTCTTCCTCGCGCTCTCTTCTTCTTCTCTCTCCCATCTGGCTCTTTCATCTTTCGTTCTTCGCGCTTTTTCCACGCGTCCGTCGATTTCTTCCAGCTCTGCAAGCTCTCTCGCGCTACGGGGCCATGTTGTTTTTGCTCGACGCTTATCGGCTTGACCCACACGCTAGCTCTTTGCCGGATGCGCTTCATTCGCACTTTCCTCGGCTCCTTTCTTTTACGCCGATACGCGCTCTTCTTTTTACGCGCCTTTATTCTTAATCTGCCGGGGATGATCAATGATACGAGGGCTACTGTTTGCGCGTCGGGCCATTCGGTGCGGGCTGCTTTTTGCCATTAATGCGATTAACCGGCCGCGCAAGCTCGCTCGCTCTCTCTCTCTGTGTACATCGTCTGTCTTGCCGTTACTCCGCTCGGCCTGGAATTGGGAATAAAAAGTATACGCGCGCGCGCGAGGGGACATTCAAAGGTCGTTTGCGTTGGATTCCGAGTCTTAAAACGACTCATTAAAGCTTAATTGCTTGAATTTAGGAAAAAAAGCAGATCTGGCGCGATGGCTCTAGAGTTTTTTTTTTTTAATTTTTCAACGGATTCACTTAGAGAAGTATCTTAAAAATTTTAATGGAAAAATTTTCAAGTAATAATATATATATATATATGAGAATTTATTCATATGCGGTTTATTTAAGTTTGAAATTAAAGAATATTTTATATTTGTAAAAAAAGGAATTATATGAGATATGATAATTGAGATAATAATTATTTACATGAAAAAACTGCAGAATAAAACTGTCTGAACATTATAAAAAATTCATTATTACCATACTTTAATATAAAAACGTTTAAGCTGCGTACTCTACATGCTGAAATATAAAGTATTTAAAAATACTTCATAAGAGAAATCTATTATTAAACTTCATTTATAAATAATGAAAAAATTAAATCTTAAAGAGTATAATACGAATACAAATAAATACATAAAAAACAACTACAAATAAAAACTAATAAACTTCAAAATTCATTTTTTAATATTAAAATTATCATTGAAGTTTCGAGATTAATAGATTAAACGTTTGCGGACAGCTGCGCCACCCGCATATCTGACCTACTAGCTGTAATATCTTGCATGTTTTCGTATAATGCAAAATGTAATGAGAGTGATAGATACTTGCACATAGAAACAACACAAACATGGAGTAATTCGTAGAATTTATACACTATAAACAAACTAACAAAATATCGGGTAACAATTTTTAAATAATGCAAGTCTTGCGAAGGATACAAAAAAAATTAAAATTTGATATGAATTCTTTTTAATTTAATTTAAATATGGTTTATGTTTGAAAATACGAAGTTATAACATAATTTTATGAATAATAATATTCATACATCTAGAAATTTAAATAATAAAATTTGAAATTTAACTATTGGTTGCACCACCATTTTTTTTAGAATAAAACATCAATTTATATATTAATAAAATTTTTTATCAAACAATTTTATGCCATTTAACATGCGAGGTTTGAAATTATGAAAAATATCAAAGGTCAATATTAATACGAATTTATATTATAAGTACTAGAATTGCAAAAGTATCAACAGCTTTTCTATTTCAAAATTATTCGATATTTCATACATCAGTAGATAACATTTATGTACAAAAGTATACAAAAATTTATAAATATTAATGTTACGTGTAGAAATTTGTATGCGCATACAGACATTCAATTGTTGAATAACAAAGTGTACAATTTTGAATAATCAAGCATAATGATTTAATAATAATTGGTATCAAAACATTCTACGGCCAGATTTAATAAACATGACATAAATATGTACATCAAATATGTATATCAAAATTATTTAAATTAATGCGGCACGCGAGAAAATTTCACAGAATCAAGATGATTACATTTTACTAAAAGCACATGAGTTCTATTTAATTAAAACTAATGCACATATTATCACCCACACGTCGCGTAAATCTCTCTAAAAATGTATAAAACATTTGAAGCCGCTTATTAAATTATTCTTAAAAAAAATTAATAAAGTGACACAGAAAAATGTATAAAAACAAAAAAAGCCTATCTGAGTAACTGAAACACACAGTCATGTAATCGGCACATTTCTCCAAGCAAAATTTCGCTTCTCAAAACTCGGCACTCAAAGCCGGAGCACCCCCCCCCCCCCCCAAAACAAAAAACACCCCCCCCGCCAGGCCCCCCCCCCTCCCCTAAATAATGCGAGAGCAAAAGAAACTTTTTCCACGAAGCCCAAGCTCTGCGAAATGCACCGCAGCTAGCATAAGCTTCTTGCAACTAAAAAACCATGCCCGAGTGAAAGAAACTCGCCGGACTCTTCCGCTCGGCAAATCGAGCTCGCTACATTAAACCCCTTTTCCCCCGTGGAAAAGGGTCGCAAAAAAAAGAGGTGAAGGAGGGGCATTTTTTTTCTCCTCTGCCTAAATAATAAACGACAGGCCGCTCGAGCGTCCTTCGACTCTCGACGCGGCGGCGTACATCTACTTAAATTAAGGCGACACTGCCGGGATCGGAAACTCCGGCGTCTTAAGCTTTTAAGTATCCCGGACTTGGTATATACCGATACCCTCCGACGACCAGGATTAACGCCGCGGGCGGGGCGGAGAGCTTAATTTCTTAGGTCATCTCCCCCCAACCTCCCATCGCCCCCTTCTACACATATAGACACTCATACACCTTGACTTTAGCCTCACTCGGCCCTAGTCTGTCTATCGTTCTTTCTTATCGCAAGGAGAGAGTTAAATTCGCTTTACTCCGAGTAAATTATTACTATCTCTAAAAATGAGAGAACCTCTGCGCAGCGTGGCTTTGGAAAAGAACGAACGACTTATCCGCTAGACAGATAACGTGACTTGCAATTCTAAACTCTATCTCTCTGCCGCGCTTGGACTTTGAGCTTTTTTTTAAAGAGTTTGTGGATTAAAAGGGCTTGCTGAACTGATGATTTATTCTGGCTGAGCATCTCTTGGCTCGGTAGCACTTGAACAATTTTAAGAACAAAAATTCAAAAAGCACCAGTTGAAATTTAAAAATGAAAGTTTTAATAGCAAATAATATTTTCACTGTTTACGAACTTCAGATGACAGCGTTTCACGTGTTTTTTAGTATATTTTCTTTGAAAGCATATAAATCAGGAGAAAGAAATTTGAAGTAACCATTGCAAAGAAAACGAAATAAGCCGTGCAGCTCTCTTTTTTCGAAAATCCTTCCACAATTTTCTAAAAGCAGCACACGTACCAGTAGCTCTCCAGAAACTTTCAACTTCCCAAAAGAAAATCTCCCGAAAATTACCAGAAGCCCCGCTCTCCCCGACCCTCTCCCGCCTTCTAATAATTTTAAAAAAATCCCATTTACATTCATTTCCAGAAAAAGCATCCCTCGACCAAAGCAGCCCCGGCGCGTTTACTCGCATCAGCGTGAGGCTACCGAGGGAGGGTACACACACAGAGAGAGAGAGAGAGAGCAGAGAGGGAGAGGAAGTTCGTAAAGCCGGATCGATGTACGGCGACGTCGTCGCGACGGCGCCAGGAGCGCTGGCGGCGTGCGCCCCACCGCCGCCGTCGAGGCTCGTGAACGTCCACGGGACGGCTAACGCGGCGGCGGGCTACAGGCTTCGAGCGCCTGGCTCGTCGGCTTTTAACAAGAGGCCGGCGGGACCGCTGCCTACTCTACTGATGCGCGGAGCGGGCCAGCAGGAGGATGAGGAGAACGAGTGCGCCGAGGAGATGCGGCTGATCATGCTTAAGCAGGTCATCGACAAGATCCAGGAGAAGAAGAAGATTGGCATGGGGATCAGGAAGATGGTCGAGCAAGGTGGGTTTATGGCCTCCGTTCTGCTTATGCTTGGATCAACTGGCATAAGTAGCTTGCTAAGGTGTAATAAGTAGGCTTTGGAAATGTCTGAAGGATTGCTGAACAAGGTTTGGATTTATTTTCTTTTTTTTCGTAATAACCCTTTAAGCCTCAATATTAAGTGTGAGTAACATTTAAAAAATGTATTTATCTCATATTTTTCGTTAAAAATTGTATAATAATGTAAAACAAATGTATGGATGCTACAATCTTCACTATAACGTTACGTTTGCAGTAAATTTAATTTTTTAATAAATATTTTCATTAGCTCTTCAAGTGTCTCGTCGAAAGTTTTAAAACGAATGTAAAATTACTTCTCTACTAATTGAGGCCATATCCTTGAACACAGCTAATCCCTGCCACTTCTCTCACTTTACGATCGATATGATTAGAGAAGATTTAGACGTACATCTATGCTCGTAAGCTCTCGCTGACAAATTAGGACTGAGAGCCCTGCAATGAATTTATCCACCGCATTGTAGACCTTTTAACTTTTTTTTTTCATTATTGAGTTGAATAAGTATTGAAAAAAAGCTTCAATTTAAAATTCTATGATTTCCCATGGTAACAAAATAACTTCATTTTTTTTTTTTTGAAAGGCTTGATTGAGGGCTCTTCTTTCATAAAAAAATTCATAGTGTTACCAAAAAGTTAGTATTTAATAGAAATTTTTCGATAATCATTTCCCGAGCTTTTTAAATGAGCCTAATATTACAAATAAATAGTCTTAATTGCTTTTATTTATCTAGATTCAATATATTTTCTGTAACCTTGACTACATAATTTCAATAATAGTTACTTTTGAATGCATTTTTATCATTATTTATATGAAATTAATAATGAAAAGAGTAACAAAAATATAGTTTACTTCTCCTGTTCCGAAGATTTTGGAACAAGTTTTCTTTTTTACTAATTTGCAGTCAGCGAAAAAAGTAGATATTAAAATTATAGCCATGATTTTATTGGTATTTAGTGCTTAAATGAATTAGCTAAGTGTCAGATTTCAACATTTTCCTCTGATTTCGGGTGCACGTTTAAACATTAGAAGCTCGATTTCCGGAAAACATGAAAAGTGAACTTAATCAGTTACACAATGTGGATTCATAAAATTAATATTTAATTAAAGTAAAGGATTATTATTAATTCAGATAAGTTAATGTCAGGAATGGTTTTAGCAAATTCAAGGATTTTCATATTACTTTCTGCAATAAAAGCTACCATAACAATTTATTCCACAGCGAACAATTTGAATTTTATTGATACTACTCTATTTTGATCCGCGCGTCCCACAAAAAAGCCGAGCGAGCAATTTCTGTAACACACGAAAAATGGTTATTTTTATTGTTAAAGCTTGCGCGTCAGCCACGACAAAGAGCGTGCTAGCAAGTCTTATTACCATGTATTCCGTAGCGCGCGTCTCTCAGTATTATCGAAGCGCGCAGAAAGTTTTATAGCAACGCTTTTTATTTGAGCAGGCAAGTTTCTCGCTCTCTCTTCCCTTTCGTACATTCTTCGAGAAGTGAGCATCGCAATGGTTTGGTGGGCAGCGACGTAGGAATTTATTCGCAATGGCATTCTTAGCAGTTTTCTTCTCCGTGCCAGTAGTTTCGCTATTAACGTCCTATGAAAATGCTAACGTATATTTCGTCTTGTAAAAATGAAAGTATTTTTTTCTTATAATTGGGAAAGTTTTCTATGAGTATAAAATAGGACTACAATATTAATTTGTTTGAAGCAATAAAGACTTTTGTTCATATATGAAAGTATAAAATAGTTTTTCGGATCCGATAGTTTTGAAGCTGCCTGATTTATCATTATAAAAGCGGCCCTAACTTCTCATTCGCTACTCCAAAGCCTCTCGGAATCCCGATTGAATCCGCACAATCAGTCTAAACGCACAGTCCCCAAAGCAGCGCTTGCGATCGGGAACGGCTGGCTTAATAGCGCCTATATAAAGTTGGTAGTCGTAGTTGCGTGGGGGGCCCGCTTTAGCGAATTGCCGCCGCGTGCGCCCGCCGCGACTGTGTAGACAGCGCGCGCGCGCGCGCGGGGAGGGAGAGATAGAGCGGAATCTGAACTCGCCCGGGCAACAACAATCGCCGACTGCCAGCGCCGATTTCCCGACAATAAACGGACATCGGCAACTTAACCGAACGCCCCAGCAGCTCCAGTATATATCCGAAACTATTGTCTTCGCGCCGTCGAGCCGGATACGTCGCAAACAAATGGCCGGCTTCCGCATGTGTGCGCGCAACTGTGCCCCGAGAGAGAGAGAGAGAGAGAGAGAGAGAGAGAGAGAGAGAGCCGAGAGGGGTGAGCAACTTTTCGACTGATAGTGATAGTATCGAATTGACTCAGTTTTAATGAGGATGAGGCTTTACTACTTCAAGTATCTTATTTTAATCAATATATGAATGCGTTTTTTGTAAGTCTGATTAAAGGCAAAAAGCTTGAGCTTTTTGAGAAAAAATGTTAAATTTTTTTTCGAAAAAGAGTCAAATTTTGTTTATAGAGAAAACACGTTTATATGTTTCTAAAATACTAAAGTATCCAAAAGATAGGAATCAGACGTACACGGGCCTAGTCACTAAAATAAACAACAAATTCGGGCTTTCTAAAGTTCGAGAAAACAATGAATACCTCTGTGCGCTTGACCGCGGTAGCTCAACAAAGCCAACTCAATGAAAGGCCCAGACCTTTCTCTCTGTCTAGTCTACATGCCTTTGAAGGTCTGTGTGGCTATCGCGCGTTGTATACGCTCTTTCCCTCTCTCTCTCTCTCTCTCTCTCTCTCGTTGCACGCTACAACTGCTTGAAATAACCGACTGTAAAAAAACCGCGCGGCCCGCAAAGTTTGCGCAAACAAAACGCGCGATTCACGCTAGCAAACATGACCCCGCCTGTTGCTTAAAATTAAATGAAATATAGTGGGTTAAATGCAGTTCATTACTTTGCGCGCTGCAAAGTTGAATCGAAATTGCGAAATTCGCATTGTGTACGCAGGCCGCCGTGTAAAGCGAGCGTTACGGTCGTTCGAGTTTGTATATTGTTTGGAAGGAAAAATTTTAACGCTGTTTACTCATATTTGAAGTAAAACGAACTTTGCCGGAATTTTATTGTTCGCTGAATCGTAAAGTGATTTTAAGCTTTTTTTTCTGAAGGTTAAACATCGTTGATTAAAACATTAGTCAAACATAACTTGTATTTTTCTTTGTACACAGTAAAGTTATTCGGTACCAGAGCTTCTTGTATAAAAGATAGTTCTAACGTAAATATACACAGATTTTTCCTTTCTAACAACAACAACTCCAAAGTAACAATCAGCCACGTTGATCAGTGAAGCATATACATGAGGAGAAAAGAGAAAGCTTCTTTTTAGGCATGGAAGCGTACGAGGAGGACCTAGAGGCCCGTCGGGATCGTCTGCGTGAGCTACTGTTGCGCGAGGAGGCCAAACTGACTCGCGAGCTTGTGGCCAGTGCTCGTCGACAGGAGGAAGCCCGAGCGGCTGCGCTGGTTCGTCGCGCCGCCGAAGCGGCCCAGGAACAAGAGGAAGCCCGTCAGCGGCTACTGCGAGATAAAAAGCTGCAGCAAGTAGCCGAGACCAGCCAAGAGTTGCGGGAAGCCAGGTGCAGAGCCTGGACCGAGGACGCGAAGCGCGCCAATCTTGTGCAGATCGCCGAGGCTGAGGAGAGACGAAGGTATTCATTCACTTGATATGTGAGCCAATTTGTTCTATGTCATGTCTGACTGTGTCATGCACATGCGAATGTGTGGAGAAGACAGAGGCAGAGTATGGACGCTAATTGGCTCACTTTTCTTCAACCTTTTATAAGTAAAGATCGATGGCAAAATCATTTATGTCTTCTTCTTTTTTATGTCAATAATTAGTGCTTTCCTTATAGTTCTTAAATGTGTTTCTTGGGATACACATGTCGAAGCTATCTTAATCTACACTGATAATTAACAGCTTTTACCCACTAAAAGTAAATTTTACTGTAGATAGAAAAAGTTTTATAACTTTAGTCCCAGTGCACTGGCTTCAGAAATGAACAGGATTGATTTTTAAATACATATTACAAGTATGAATTAAGTTTTCAAATTATTATTGCTGAATAATTTCACCATTTAAGACTATGAAGTGGCTATTTTTTGTCCATGTTCTACCTCATAAAGCATTAACTGACCATTAAACGGATATTAAATCATTTCTGTCAGGGTAGTTTTAATTATAAAGTCAAAGAGAAAGTAAAATATCGGGCACTAGCTATTCATATTTTAAAAGATCTTGGTTTTTGTTTGAAAGTATGCTTTTGCAGATTTTTATAACGGAAGTGTGACTAAAGTTATATGATATTTTATATCAAGTACAGTATACTTGTTGCGAAAAAAAATTATTTGTATATATACAAATTATTATATGCATATATACAATATTGTTATTTATTTCTCATTAATATAATTTTAAAATCACATAATTTATAAAAATCATAAACATCATTACTTTTATATCCGTTTATTTAAAACGCTATTAATTATTTTATAAAATTAATATAAAAGTGGAGAACAATGAATTTTAGAGTTATGAATTTTTTTTTATTATATAGTTATAAAAGGATTGAAAGATAAAAGAACTTCATTTCTTATCGGAAACATTGTAAATTTTTATAATATCTCTCTAAACTATCTTAAAACCACACAGAGTCCTTTGAAATAGGGCTCTGGAGGACCCTTAGATGAAAAGTTTCCTGTTTATAAAAGTCCCTTGCGATACATTAATCTGATTTAGAAGAACATTTTTATCAATACGCTTATTTATGTCAATATGTTCATACAAAAAAAAATATTTTTAAATTGTTATAGCAAAATACTACAATCTTTTTAAAATTGCCGAAAACATTATTAAATAGCATATGGTATTTAATTTAGTTTTTTTTTGACATGGAATCGTAGAATGTAAAAAATAAAATTTTTACTGTACTATCAATTCTTTTGCCAAACTTAACACTGAATCATTTGCATAAAAGATCGTAATATGATTTATATTTGTACTGCATAAATATTTCGTTTTCAGTTAAAATCAATTCTATTTCTTGTGGTTCTTTTTTTCAATTGGAGTAAAATAAATTGTATAATAAGACATAAGCTATAACACCTATTTTCAAACCAAAAATTTCGCTTGCGAATCATATTTTAATAAAACTAAATCATTCGCTGAGTAAAAGTACTTTTTTTCAGTTTTTATTTTAGCTTCTTTCACCAAATTTCGTTAGATTTTCAAGTGTTTAATCCAATTATCTGGCAAAGTGTGCTGCCGCAGACGCGGGCTTGGACGCTTTGAAACTGCTGGTTTTTAAACTTTTCTAATTATCGGTTTGCAAGCATCCTACAAAAAGTTTGCCTTAGCGTTCTCGCCGCACCTATAATTATGAATTAGAATTTTTGTTACCTTGCTTTTCGAATAGTAACTCCCGTAAATAATATTTTCAAACTTGCTTCAACTTTCATCAAACAAAATCAACTGCACGATTTTATCCAAAGCATCTGTAGAACCATAGTTAGTGATAAAATATTTTAAAAAATTATATACGTTAATTATATAATTTTTACTTACTAAAACCTTCCTTCGTTCAAAATGTCGTGTAATTTTTGTTTTTTCATAAATCATCGGTATGATATATCAAGGTGTTCTTGTTCAGCTGTGCATAAAGTTGAAGTCCATAAAATAGTAATCACAAATTTTTGCAGCTAGTTTTTGATGTCAAAATCGTAAAAATGCGTGGTGCGTCATGACTGACGAGCATCGAACAGCACTTTCTAAAGTTTGCACATTAATTCCCCTACACGACATGAGTGTGTACACAGGTTTATGATGCTCAGTGAAAGTTGTTAGGTATATTTACTTTTAGCAAAATGATGTTATTTTTGGTAATATCTCATGGCGTAAATAATGAGTAATTTGAATTATAACTTAACACTATTTAATAAAGTTTTTAATTTTACTGCAGTTTTAATGTTTTTAAAAGTATATATTTTGTAAGGTTATAGAGTGATATTAAATTTTTTTTGTGATTTGCAATATTCTGTAGAAATGCATTGTTGACGAAACCTCAACATAAAAGCATATGTTGGTTTGACCTACTTTCGGAATGTTTCAAAGATGCTCCTTTTATTTGAAATGACTTTCAAGCTACTCTTGGGTCAACAAGACGCAAAATTGACAACTGCAAGTTTAATATCGGCTTGAAATTTTCCCGAAACCCACGTTGATTTAACTATTCATGGAAACTTATATTATTATATTTGTAGTAATATTATAAATGTAATAAAAATATAAAAAAAATCATCATTCATTCAAAAAGTGTAGATACTGCAAAAATAAAACATTAATAGGTTCTATAATATTATTCAGAAAAGTAACTTTACACATACAAACTAGCAATCATGAAAAAATCTTTCTATTTAATCAATCCTATCTAATTCCACCTTAGCCCAATAATCTTGACATTCTTCAACGCAGAATGGCTGACGAGGACGAGGCGTTCTGGTACTCGTTGATGCGCGAGCACTGCTTAGCCGGCGAAGCCAGGGAAGCGAGCGAGGCTTCGAAGCGCGCGGAGCTCGAGCGCCGCGCCGCCCAGGAACTGATCCAGCAAATGGAGGCTAAGTCGAAGCGAGACCTGGCCGAATCGCCGATCCGCGTTGATGCAAATGTGGCTGCACTGCCGCTTGGCAAGACGGCCGAGGAGGAAGCTGCGCTGCTCAGGGCCCAGAGGCGCCGGCTGCGCGACGATCTAGAGGAACAACTGCGCGAGGCGCAGAAGCAGCTGGAAAAGAGACGCTGCGAGGAGTCGGTCCTGGATCGGCTGTGCACGAGTCTCGATTTGAAGGACAGAGGTGGGGATAGAAGACAGGAGCGAGAGGCCAGAAGAAAGGAGATTTTGGCGTACATGAAGAGCTTGAAGGTCAGTTGCATTTTGTCATTTTTTTCTCCTTATACTTTTTTCCAGCGATTTATTACAGGTGCATAGAGTTTTCTGAAAATGCAAGCTTTTTTTTCTTCATTTTTATAGATGAATATATTAGAAAAGCTATTCCAAGGTTTTTTATTTCACAATAGAGAGATCAAATATAAAAAGTGAAATATTTTATTCTCTGAGATCGATGATTAAGAGTTAAGCATTCTAAATTCAATATTCGACGAGCAATATTACAGCATTATTCAATCAATTCAATTTAGGAATTTAAAACATTCCATCACATCCGTGTCTATGATCTAAAAATGATTTAAATTTCTCGGTACAAAAAAAGAAGAAAATGGATATATATATAGACAGGCCTGGCTAAAGGGTGTCGAAACGGAAGCTTTTAACGGTCGCAAGAGCGCTTCTCGACGGAGAGCGAGAGAGAACAAGATAGATATAGATAGAACGCGAGAGAGAGAGAGAGAGAGAGGGGGGGGGGGGAGGCGAAACGGAAATCAAACTGATTTCGAGCCGTGGGAAGTCGACAAGAGGTGCTTTGAAGCTCCGGGACGCGGAACGCTTAGATTTCACCTCTTTTACACCCACTCTCCTGCCTTCCTCTCCTACTTCTTTTTTCCCATATATCGGCTTCTCTCGCGTCGAAGGACGGGCATGTACACCCACACTCGTCACTCCTCGGATTTTTGGCTCGCAAGCTCACGCGCACATGTATGTGTGTGAGAGTGTGTTGTCGTGCGCATCCTGTGCACTTGGCGCGCTACTTGAATTTTTCATGGATAACGCTTTTAAGAAAAGCGTGCGTTTCCTACTTTTTTTCTTTCTCCCGCACCGACGTCTCTTCGGCATGTTTGCCGGCGACGAATCGCGCGTGGAATTTTGAATTTCATAGAACTGGCATTGGCGAAGGCTGAGTGTGTGTCTGCGCTTGCGTGTGCGTATTCGAGTAGGGATTGCTTTATGGATAATTCCTAAGGAAATGGGACGAAGTTGAATTTTATTGTAACATATTCACGTGTTTTTCGACGGATTTAAACAATATTTATCATGTAAAAAGCACTGCATGAGAAATTCTACTTTTTAAAGATTCGTTTTTTCATTCAGATCTGCTAAAAGGAATAATTTCATGTATTCTCAACATCGAATATTCATCACTATAATAAAGTAGATATTATTTTTCTCCTTTTTAAAATTAATTAAGTATAAAGTCCTTTTATATTTACATTATAGAATAGTGGGTGTTAATTTTTTAAGAATTTAACATTTTCATGTTTAAATCTAGGTTGGTTTCTTTAAAATAGTTCAATATGCACAGTCCAATATCCACAGAATGCACATTAATTAAAAATGAGTTTCGTTATAAAAATTTCCCAGAATCGTATCTCAGTTATTAAGAGGACAGAATTGTTCTTTACTGCGAATACAAAAAGAAATAATGTTTTGACTCGCATAGAAATGCAAACCAAAAGAATTTCTTTAGTCGCACAGACAAAATAAAAGTAGATAATACTCTAGTATTGGCTGTTAAAGCAGCAAACATAATTAAAAATATTTCTTAATTCTATGTTTACGGTAGCCAAGCTAGGTCATCGCTATGTGAAAGAGCTTTTAAACTTATTATTTTAAAGATGCAGTAGCAAACTCTGTTTTTTCGAAGCCACGATAATCGTTCATTCTTGGAACTCCGGCACAAAATGTAGGACATTTTTTTTTATTTTACTGTATTATAATGACATAATTTAAAACTTACGTACTATAAAAATATAAAACCGAATTAACCTATATACTTTGTATACTTACATGTTTTTACTTGTTTTCATTTATAGCAATAAATCTATACTTCATAAAGACTTTTATATAAATGTGTTATACAACAGAATCGTTATGCGTAAGACTAAAATGTAAAATGTAAAGCATAAAAAGATTATACATTTATGTAAAATACATGCTTAGTCTTCCACTTATTTAATGACTGGAAGACTAAAGCGCACTTTGCATAATTATTAAGTAATTTTAAAAATAATTCAGTTATTAGTTAATTCAGTTACTAATTGGCAAAAAACTAAACTGCTGAAGGATCAAGCTTACAATGAAAAACTTTCGACTAGCACGTAGTACCTTAAAAAAATAAAGAAAAGCAAAGAAAAATCAGTGTTAACACGCTCATATTACTTTCATCTCGTTGACAGACACGTAAGTAGCTAAGCTCCGCGTCGGATCAGACTCCAGTAAACTACCTTACGGAAAACTTTTTACTTGCAACGGCAACGGCAACGGCAACGACAAAAGCCGCAAAATCAAAGAAACAGAAAAACCAAAAGGCAATATCGCTCAAGCCCTAGCGTCGCTCAACCCTTTCGATTCTTCGCTCGCGTGTACACAAGCTAGCCGTCCGCCACCTCCCTCTTAATTAATTTCAGCAAAACTACTGGGTCCTCTCCCTTCTTCCCTCCTCGCTTGTTCGGTAGAGAACGAGCGTGCCGACATCTCGCAATCAGCGCCGGTGGCCTCTTTAACTGCCCCCCCCCCCCCCCCGCCCGGCGACGCCATTCAGCGAAGCCAATCCACGGGCGCGCGCGCGTGAATCGCTCGCTCATTGTTCGCGAGCGCGACGTAGTTGCACATTCGCGGACGAGTCGCCAGCCCATCGCGCTCGCGCTTATCTTGCGGGCTTTGGGAGCTCGGGCACGGCCGCTAATCAGATTCGGGCTTGAGCGATGGCATGGGTTGGAATGAAATTTTAAATTAATATTTTTATTTTTAATAGGATGGTTTAATTATTGGTTGCTTTTAGATGCTAATTTTATGGGTACAGAGCAGAGCTTCAACTGAAATTTAATGGAAGATAAGGAATTTTTTGGTAATATTCGGTTTTTTAAGGTCCCTACTAGGTAGACTACTAGGTAGAACTTTTTGCTTTAGACATTTAAATTTATAGTCATTTTAATTTTACGGCTGGTAAATAAGCTTAACTTAATAGAGAATTCATTCATTTAAAGGCTTGAAATTCTCCGGAAAATCCTACTATTCTGCTACTTACGGCATGAAAGAAGAGGTAATAAGATTAAGCAAAAAATAAACTCCTTTTGTTTTATGCGCTCATTAAGTGGCTCTTTTATGGAATCTTGCGGCCACTCAATAAAGTGCTACAGGAATTTGTAATTTTTTTAAATTAATGTTTTTATGATTGTTTCTCTTTTATTAAAATTCACTGAATATTCATTGTAAAACTTTAGTATTTCCACTCAAAAAAAAAAAAAAAAAAAAAAAACACTCACATAACTAAAAAAAAAAAAAACTCTAACATACATAAAACCATACTATAAAACTATACCACTCAAACCCATCAACTTTGAATTCCCTAGCACGCGTCCATCCCGCTTACGTTTCCCCATTTCCATAAGTCAGACCTTCCACGTTCTCGCTATTGTAATGCATTTCGTCCTTCCAGGACTTCCGTGATGCGCTGGCGAAGCGCGAGGCCGAGTCTGACGAGTGCGCGCTGCGCTGGGCCGGCGAGGCGGAGGCCAAGCGGCGCGAAGCCAAGCGCCGGGCCAAAGATGAGCGGGCACGCCAGAACGGCGAGCTCAGGCTCGCCTGGGAACGCCAGCACGAGGACAAGCTTGACCGCGAGCGCCGGGAGCTGGAGGATGACGCGAGCGACGGTAACATATCGCTCCTCTTTGTTCTTGGGGTTTCAGGGAGAACTGGCAGAATGGGGGGTCGTCTGATTGGAACGCGGTTTTTCTACTTTTCTCAGGGAGGTTCTTTGTGGGTGCGATTTTTTTTAGTTGTTTGTATTTATTTTTAAAAGATACCTTGGAATTGAGAATCTGGAGACTAAAAGGGCACATAGTCGATACTATATATTAAAACGGGTTATGTGTCCTTTTAGTTTCCAGACTAAAGGGACTCATTTAATAAAGGCGTATTTATATTGACTCGAGAATTTATATTGAATATCACTTGACTAATGAGACGACCTAATTCTATGAAAAGGACAAAATAACAAGACCCATGTGAGCAGAAAAAGGTACACTTTGTAGGATTATCTTGTATCTTATTATCCCTCTTAGTTCAATACTATATAATACTTTAGGTAGAAAAGTTGTCAATATATAATTCAAATACAAGAATATCAGTATATTTTTGCAAAGTGGAAATATATTCGTAGGTTTAACGCGCTGACCCTTGTCGGGTCAAAAGGTATAAGCGCATGCATAATTAAGTTTTTAATTCATTAACGCACTCCGCTAAAACATGCAGGAATCCAGGTAATATTTGTACGTTTCATTTTGAATAATTAACACGCCAATATAAGCTTGTTTATGCCTGCATAAAGTCGACTATTTCATGATACCCGCTTTCATGTTTAAGAGCCGTGCTCGTGTCTCGGCTGCGAATATGTCGCGGCTGCGTATATGAGCTTAGACACACATATTTCGAGCGCGCGCAAATGCTGAAACGACGGAAGCTAAAGCAAACGTTTTATTCATTACATCGCGTTTCATAACACTCATCAATTATTCTCAAGCAGTTAAAATATTCCAGCGATTAATGTTAAATTATCACCGCAAGCTCTGCGCCAGCTCTACTCTAATCCTAATAAACAAAAAAAAAGAAAAACAAACAAAAGCGAAAATAGTCGGAGAGTCGGAAAAATAATGGGCAAACTATTAACACCTCGATTTAGCAGCTGGAATAGTTATTGCGCGGTTAGCGCGCTGGGAATGTTTCGCATCGCGCTTGCATGCATTATAAACCTGCCCGAGTCGCTTTGGCGGCGTGCGTGCCACTCGGATGTATATACACAGGGCCGCGTATTTATACGAGCGCGCGCTTGAATTCGCCTCTGTTTACGCGAATTCCGGGTTAAGTCAGTCATTTCGGAGGTGCACCGCATTGAAAGTCGCCGCTGCCGTAGTTACACACCGGCGAAGAAAGTTATGAGGCCGTTCGCGCCGCCGGATGAGAAACGAGCGCTGGAGGGGATTAATCTCTTCTTTTTTCATTTCGCGACGTTATAAACGCGCGCTAGCGGCCTGCTCGGAGTAATATAAAGCTCCTACGGAAATAGTCGGTTTTGTTTCGATTAGCGTGAATGGGGGATTTCGTATATATGTTTGGGGTTTTTGCAGATTTGTAAAACAAGCTGGAGAGTGACAGAAGGGAATAATGGTATAGAATGTATATACGTATTAGGACAAAATTGATTTTTACAAATGATTATTCTTTTAAACATTATATTTAGGCTCAATCTTAATTTCGATTTTAAAAATTTCGATAAAAATAAAACTATCTTTCAAACAGGGTGAATGACACGTTTTAAGTAGTATATGCCGAGTTAAGTCAGACAACACGACACCTCCCAAAATCTGCTCCATAAAAGATAATCTGTCAATTTGTCATATAGGTAACTTTAATTCTTTGTTTTCAAACCCACAATGACCCAACAGCTATCGAAGCGGCGGAATGTGCGGCGGCCGAGGAAAAGGCGGAGCGGCTGGCCCGCCGGCAGCGGGCCCGGGACTACGGCCGCGATCTACTAGCCCAACAAGAGGACATCCAGGCATGGCGCTTGCGCGAACAACGCAGGCTGGATGAGAGAGTCGAGCGTCAGCGCATTGAACGCGAGGACGAGGAGCGAAAATTCGCGCGAGAGCTGATGGTGCGCAGTTTAGGTTCTGTCTCTAAGGTCCAATAAGAGCCAATGCCTCGAGATGTGATCTGTAATCCACTATTTGTAGGAAAGAAACAGTGCTTGAATAAATGTACCTATTTACCATTGTATATATTGATTATAGTATTTCGTAAGTTTAAATTAAAAGCTGTTTGAAAGCTGGAGAAATTTGAAAGA
>JAPYZA010005583.1:0-15679 GCA_030522685.1 Eupelmus azureus
AAGGTGATTGGTTGAAAATTGGCAAAGTAATCCTGCGGTAACCACCAAAATCCATTAAAACAACAGTTCAGCTTCCGAAGAGGATTTCCAGCATCGAACCAGACTTTTTCAGGTTATGAATAGGCTAAATTGTAAAATTTAATGCATATTTATTGGTAGATAAAGTTTCTTTAATTAAGATTATAGAGAAAAAAAATTTATGTGTATAATTAAATTTGATTTTTTTCCAGGTTTTAACTCAGTCCTGAGCCCTTAAAGTGGATGTCACGATATCACAAAACAATTTCTTATTAAAGCTATTTTATTATTTAAATCCAACCCAATTGATTACATATTTTAAGCCTATTATAAATTCACAAAACAGAGAATTTCAACTCACACTAACAATCCGCTTCAAGTTAAAAAAATAAATTTAATTAACTTTACACAGATATTGGCATTTATCTTCCTCGAATTTTTCCATTCCTCCCTCCCTCTTTTTTTGCAGCTCTCCGTTCCCATTCTCTTGTCCTTTCCCACTGTCGCTCGCCTTTTCTCGCTTAGGAAGATCAGGAAAAAGGAAGAAAAAAAACGAGAAGACACGCTGGGAGGTAGAGAGACGATTATCAGATGCAAAGCGATATTTTTTGCGACCTACTTTTCGCCTCGTTACACATTCTGTGTAATTTAACTTGGACTCGCTTCTGGAAACGAATAGAATCTCTCCGACCTTCTTGTTCGTAAACAGCAGTGCGCGCTTTAAAAACTGTTTGCGATGGATATTACTATTGAATCGTTCTCTCTCCCTCTCTTCCAGTGTATATAACTTGTGTATAGTGCGCGAATTCCATTCTGTATTTGATAGAATTTTCTTTCGCGTTTAAATAATGCAGGCAGCGTCGCTTGAGTTGACAGAGCGCTAGAGAGCATCCCTTTTTTGAACAGGATTCTCTGGGACAAATTATGTTTTATAACAAAAAATTGCGAATAAACAAAGCAGACGGGGAGCGACGCAGATGGAGTGAATTTTCGATTGCAATTTTTTTATGAATGCGAACAATGCTAGTGGGTAGTTTGGCCATCATCGTTTGAGTTTCGAAAATGATTCGTTCTCTCTACGAAAGAATATAAATACAGCAGCATAAAATATTTACATGTTTGAAATGTCTGTAGTAGATTATGTTTACTTTATTTGCACGAGATAGTTTGAACCTCGTAATATTTTTTTCCAACTGTCTAATAAAGAATCATGAAAATTCATTCTAAAATCAACTATATACCACTTTAAAAATGAATAAACGTTATCTAGGAAAAAACCTTCCTCGTCTATATTCGCAGCTGCATCTCGGAAATTCCCAAGGCAAAGAAAACACGCAACGCGTGCACCGGCTTGCCTAAATCAACTCTATCCCCTAGCTCGGAATCCTCGCCTCAAAATCGATGTGAAAGGGCGCAGGATGAAAGAAAAATAAATTAAATGTTTTCCCTCCTCAAGAGTAATCATCTCCGGCTATCAACAGCTCAGGGGCTCTTGCCCCCCGGCAAGTAAGAAAAAACGAGACCGAGTGGGAAGAAATGCGTGCCTCGTCGGCTGGTTCCGCGTATCAAAGTCCCGAGGCTCGCAAAAAAAGGGCTAAGAGCATATTCCTGTCCTGTCCCGTTTTTTTCGTTATACTTTTACGATCGCGGCCTGCCCCCGAGGGACCGCTGCTCGCGTATTATACGAGAAAAAAAAAGAAAAAAAAATGGACGCAGGGAAAAGCGGGGCAAAACTATGCGCGCCGGTTTACGAGTAAGCAGTTTTCCCGAAAGTTGGAGCCCCGCCGCTTATCCGCGCCGCCTTTAATACTGGACCCGCGAGCTCTCGGTTCTTCTTCTCGAGGATAGAGAGACCCTTTATGCGCTCGAAGACTTTTCCTGTTATTTCTCGTCCCGCGTCTCTTTAAACGCCGAAGCTTATCGTGGCCGCAGCTATGTATTGCGCCGCAGCCCGAAGTTTCGCCGCGCCGCTATTTCGTGTTTTATTCAGCGGCTTCTTTTAATGGTTGTTCGAGGCTCTTTTGTGAGGGAATCTCTCAATGGATGCGCGTGAGCCGGCGCTTCGTTTTTTTTGCGCCGTGTGTGCTGGATAGGTGAGAATCGGCGAGGAAAGTTTTCTGGTTGAGAAATGAAAGTTTTGCTGTGTATTATGCTAGAGTTATTTTCATTGACTGCTTGTGAAAAATAGTCGAGGAAAAAGTCTCCGGCGCGATGTTTTTTATTAATTTTCAAAAAATGTTTTCCTCTTAATATTCATTCATGCATAAAAATCTAATATACAATCTTTATCGGCCTCGATAAATCCTATTTCTAATATATATTCATGTCCCCGATCGAAAAAGCTTAATAACCCAATAATATCAATTTTTTTGAAATTCCATGATACACCCCGATATATTATGTATGGAGCGCCCCCTTAAGGACTCGATAAGCGCCTTAAACCCCAAAATTACGGCAAATCCCAAAATAAACGTCAATTCATAAAAAAAGAAAACCAGAAAATATAGAACGAACCAGAATTTAGTCAACGACGCAAAAACTCTATACACTCTCTCCTCTCCCTGTATTAAAACTCCTGATTCATCATGCCTAATTCAAACTAATGGTTCAACCGAAAAACATCTTATCAATCATGCAGGACTGTCCCCTTTAAAAAAAAATCTCGCGACTTGTGTCGATTGTACGGCGGCTCCCGATCCTCTTACGCGTTTTGCGCATTCGAATCTCGGCCAGAGGGAGATCGAAGGACGCCTTTGCAACAAGGGCTGCTGGATTACTTTCCATTCCCAACTGGGCCATCTCCCTCCTTTCTTCGTCGGAGTCGTCGCCGGGTGATAAGTAAGGGTCACGCGAGCGAGCTTATGATCCCCGGGATTCGTCCTGTGGGGCCCTCCCCACGTAAATGCCGCCTTTTGTCACGTAGCCGGAGAGTAGGGGTGATAAGAGCGTGAGAGAGACAGAGAGCGACTGAATAGAAGGAGGGAGCGTACGTGGATGAGAGGAAGAAGGACGCAACTGTTAAATGGATGCTTGTGTGTGTGTGAGGGGGGAGTGTGCGTACGTGAGTATATGTGTGCATATGTGTGTATGTGTGTATGTGTGTATGTGTGTATGTATGTGTGTATTGCAAGAAAGAGAGAGAGAGGGAGAGAGAGAGAGAGAGGGAGAAAGTGCAAAGGAGAGTCGTTTCCCGTAACACGTGTTCGAATCCAATCATCCTTTTCGGTGTCTTTCTGGGGACTCCTTAAGGATTTTTCCTGTGCTTTCTACGCCAGTCTTTTTATACCAGGCACTTTTAGTCAGCTCATTTTTTGGTAGTCCAGATAGCTGCCCATTGGTCTCCACGTACAATATTGAATATTTTTTTCTTTGATACAGCTGGCAGTTGTTACAATATCAAAGTTACATTGAGGTTGAAAAATTGAACAGTAGATATACACTGTTGTTAACAACTTTTCATATGTAACATTTTGCATGTATTTCAACAACTAAACAATTTTTATTTATAGATTATATTTATTTCAAAGCTTAACTGATAAAATTTTTAAAGATTTTATAAAAAAATGAGGTTTTTATTCAATTGAAATAAATAAAATACATTATAAAATGAATTTAACTGTGGAACATATTAAGTAAAGTAAATCACAGCACACACCGGCATAACATTTTTACGCTGAATATTTTTTTTTTTTTTTTTTTTTTTTTTTTTTTTTATTTTTTCCTTAATTTTAAATTTTTGTATCTTTTTTTATTTTTTTAAATTTATTATGAATTTTTAAAAATATTTTATTTATACATTGAAGTGAAGTTTTATAGTGAACTCAATAAATCACTGTATTTCACTGGTAATTTATTTTACTTTCGTAAAACGTATATTTTTTTTAGATATAATTCATCTCACATAATTCAAGCTATAAGAAAACACAGTTAATAATACTTATGTCACGTACGATCTCGCAATAGAAACGATTTTCGACTCTCCCCTACACTTGTAACGTACGTCCGAATCCAATTCCCCTCTCTTTTCTCCGACCTTCTCCTTGATCGCGTAAGTCTTGCTTTCTCAGGATTCCTTTCGAGGTTTTTCTTATTTACTCGAAAACTTTTTCTTAGCACCTTTAGCCAAACTTTCTTTTTTTTTATACGGATTATTTAACGACTTTTCTTCTCGACTTCATCGAGATGATATGCTAGTGTGGGCTCTTAAATTAATATTTGCTATAAAAGTTTTCCGTTATTTCATTAAAGAAAAAATGAAATTGTGGATGCAGATTTTTAATGTACTTTTAATTTATTACGAAATAAACCTTGAGAAAACAACTGATTTTCTGAAACTTGTTAAATATTATATTAGAGTTTTAAATTAATTATTTACTTAAACATGAGTTAATGTATGTGTAATTATAATAAGATTATTCAGTATTTTATATGTAATTAATTTTGAATAATTAATTTTACTGCAGCTTCTATTACCTGTTGTTAAATCACAAGTGCAACAAAGCAGCACACATACAATAGTTTCGTTTATTTGTTCAGTCATTATTTTATACTTGCTTTCTACTCTACCCTAATTTCGGAAAATACAATGGCCTATAAACACTTTATCAAATGGCCAATGCATTCATATAAGTTTCTCGGTAAAGGTTACCTTTGCATCTTTTAATCGTAGACTCCCCCTTTTATTTCCGTATACACTCTAATACAGCTTTCGACAGCAGCGCGTTCTTGGAACCCAAAGTCGGCGCCTTTCACACATGCACAGCTGAGAGGTGAGCACTTAAACACGCATAGTCACCACCCCTCGCAGAGAGCAAGAGAGTTTCTAAAGAATCGCGCCAGTCATCTATCTTCCCTTGCGCTTTGCTCTATCCTCGACGTTGTTCGTCTTTCATTCTCATTCTTCTCACCGCTCAATCTCACTCTACATGCGTGTGATCTTAGCTTCTTTTTCTCTCTTTATTTGAAAGCTTTTCTTTAATTAATTCTCATATTTTTATTATAAATTTTTGCGCTCTCTGTACAAATACTTTGTAAAGATTTTACGCATTTTTTTTATAAAGTTGACTGTAGAATAAAATGGTCGTACAAAATTTTATAATTATATACAATTTAAAATAAGAGGATTATAAATTATACGAAATTGTTTACAATCGTGTGATTTTATAATATTATTTTTTAAATTTTAGTTGGGCTTAAAAAATATGAATAGAAAAACTGACACATATTGAAAATATTTTTTTATAAAATGAAGGTTATAAAACTTTATGTAAAAATTCAGAATCCATTTATAAAATATCCATAGCTAATCCTTGATGCCAGATCAACTCAACCTGCATATGTCTCTTTTGAATTTAATCTCATTATTTTATTTATCAATTTTTTTTTCTGGCCGATGTCTGACGTTATTCTCGCGATTAATCTAAGCGTTGTCTCGCATGGGCCACTATGACAGACAAAATGCCAGACATCCGTAATCACAATATTCCGAAATCTGGGAGTAAAAGGTTTAACAACAATATTGTATCAGTATTGTTTTTTATATTATTTCAATATTGCAACAATATTGTAACAACATTGTGTTAATATTGTTTCAATATTGTAGTAATATTGTTTCAATATTGTAGTAATATTGTAACAATATTGTAGTAATATTGTAACAATATTGTAGTAATATTGTAACAATATTGTAATAATATTGCAGCAATATTGTAATAATATTGTAGCAATATTAATAATTGAAAATTATTTTCGCGTCTAAACATAAATACTGTATCAATATTGTTTCAATATTGTAGCAATATTGTAATAATATTGTCGCATTATTAATACTTTAATATTATTTCGGCGTCCAAAAATATAAATACTGCATATAAATATTTATAATACTAATAATTCTCTCAACATTAGTATATCACACTTATTTTCTATTACACTTATTTTCAGTAGAGTACCAGCTTGAAGAGTGAAAAGTTCTGGGTTCAAATCTTTTCTCCAAAAAAATTTTTTTTTACTTTATTTTAAAATTTATTTAATTTTCAAAAAGAAATAATAAAAATTAAGTTCGGTTATTTGACCATAGCCGGATTATATTCTGATTTTTACGAGACTTTTCCAAGCATTTCAGTCCCAGTTTGAATTAAATTTGATTGATTTCGTCCATTACCAATATTTGTTTATCATAGGTGTGTGCAGCGCATAATATGTGTTAATTGGATTTAAAAACGTTTTTGTGTAAGATTATGCTATACAAGCTTTTACAAATGTGCTTTTCCGAATATTTCATTTAAAATTTGAATGTTCTAAACCAATACCAGTAATATAACATAGTATAATTAAAAAATATATTTTTATGTTACAGGTACGTAGCTGTAAATGTTGGATATTGTATCTTCTCTTTAAGTGGTTTGTAAACCAATCTTATAATCTACTTTTATTAGCAGTTTTTCAATACGAAATTTTTCTGTCAGATATATTTATTATTGTATCAAATATTTTATTTCGTAATAACTAATTCTTAAGAAAAATACGCACTTAACTAAGACGAGCTAAATCAAACCCAATTTAATAACATCGTCAGAACAATAAGCTCGATGATCCTTTCTCTTCCAATCGATTAGAAGCGCCTCTAATCTCTCCTAACAGAACAATCCTGTCAGACAAAAAGAAAAGCTCAAATTATCTTGCGACACTCGATATCTTTTTCTACCCTTCACCGCATATACACTCAAACGACTCCACTTGCTTACGCACTAATTCCGATGATCGATGGGATTATAATAGCTTCGTAATCCTCAATTAATTTTTACGCTACCCATTCTTTTTGCACGCTTTCCGCAAAAACGCGTTTTCTCCGCACTCATCGAAATAAAGCGCCTAGAAAGAGAAAAAAAGAGCCAAGCAAAAGGGTGAGAGAAATGACAAGTAAAGCCTGCACACGAGGTATAAAGACGCTCGGGGAAAATTACTTTGCCAGCGACGCAGTTGTCGCACGGCCACAAAGAGGACGAAAACACAATCCATGCGCGTGAAAGAGACGATGAAATAAAAGGGCGGCGCTTGTTTTGGCTTGGGCGCGGAATAATCAAAGCTTTGTACGTCGTTAGCGGAAACGCGAGCGCCCAGGGAAAGACGGAGGTTTGAAGATAAAGAAAAAAAAAATACACAGGCGCAGGAGAAAAAGAGAGAAAGTTTTATCGGGCGATTAGGGCTGCGGATTTAGTCAAAGGAACGAGAGCGTGGCTTAATGTCAAGCGGATACGTAGGCAAAGAAATTGTTTTGTTGATTTTTTCTTTTCGCTTGTTTTTCTCTTTTTTTTAATGAGAGAACGAACCATTGCTTTTGCTTTGTTTAGTATTTATCAGCAGTGAATAATAGTATAATAAGTGTTTTTACAATGAAAATAATAGTGTCTTAAATAAAGGTTTGTTTTCTTTAAATAAAATGGTATTATTTTTATAAATAAGAAAATGAATGTCTTATTTAAAAACGTTATTGCACATTATTAGAGGTATTTGATAATTTTTCAAATTATATTTTTTGGATTGTCATTACTTAAGTTTTATCTTATGAAACAAAAAACATATTTCAATATAAAATACACGTGAATTCATAATCTATATATTATAATTTAATCAAAGGTATAGATTCAGATAATTTTAAATTTACTTCAAATAACTCATTTTTTAAATGCTCGAAATGAAAAAACGATTTAAAAACAACTTTCTGATAAATATATCAAACGTACATTATGGTTTAATCAAAGGTATAGAGTCAGAGAATCCATTTGTATTTTTTACTAATTTTTAAGTTTAGTTTAAATAACTCATTTTTTAAATTACAGAAATGAAAACAGTAACGATTTAAAAACAACTTTCCGATAAGCATATCAAAGGTACACCATACAAGCCTAGAGATAAAAGTAAATTTAAAAAATTCAATATAGAAAATGGAAGAAGATAATAAAAAGCCAGTGAAAATGTGAAAAGACCGTAAAATGATAAATATTTGAATGCAGGGAGGTTTAAAACAGGATAAAGAAAGACGAAATAATATTTTTGATAAACTTACTAATAAATGATGATATAATCAAAAATAATTTAAAAATATAGATTTCCATGAAGGAGAACTGTAAATAAAACTTTATTACACTATAATAATATTTTTCATTTTAAACTGCTGGCATAGTATTCAAATCTTAAAAACAGGAGTTGTTTAAAAATACCGTAAACTTGATAATATTTTTCTTATCCTATTCCGAAGATTTTTATCTATTTTACATGTTAAAATCGCTAAAAAAAATATCGAAATTATGTGGAAAAATAGTAAACTAGGTTGACATTTGAAATTCAGATAGAACATTTTTTCTAAATAAAGCTTAAAATTGAAATTCAAACACTTATGAATACTTAGTTGGATTCAGGCCAAAATTCAAAGAGCTTTGAAAAATCTAGCACATTGTAAAGACTTACGGTCTACAAAATTTTACATAAAATAACAACAATCGTTCCATGTAAAACCTCAAGATTAACAACCAGCAGATTTTATTCAAAAAATTCTCAAATATTTAATTCAAAGATCAAATATCAGAAATATTTGCAGCTAAGCTTTACAAACTAAAAAAAAAGATCTTTAAAAATCAAAAATTTAAAACAGCAATGCACTCTCGCTGCGAGCCACGCTAAAAATATTTCATCCTAAACGTCGATTCTCACAAAACAAAAACAAACGACACCCTCCATCCACCACAATCCACGCAGATTAAGCCCCAGCTAGAAAAAAAGCCCATACTCCCACCACTGCAAAATCCGTCCAGCCCGACACGCCATCAAGAGCATCGCAGGGGCCCTTGGCGCATAAACAAAGGGGCAAACAGCCCATCGACTCGTCGCACACTCCACAAAAGCGCATACACAGTGCGCTCCTCTCAAGACTGTGCTGGCTGCTGCGGCGGCGGCGGCTCGTTCGAGCGGAAAGTTTTATCGAGAAACCGCCTTCCCGCTGTTCCAGTCAAGCGAGAAACTCCGTGGCTGAGAGAGAGAAAGAGAGAGCGCGAGAGAGAGAGAGAGAGAGATGGAGAGAAGGAGAGGGGGAGAGAGAGTAAGTCGTCCGGTGGTAGCGTCGGCCTCGCGTGTCCGAGATAAAAAGCTGCTGATCTCTGTAGAGCTGCTGGCGGAGGCTTTTATTTCGCGCCCCGACGAGCCCGCGCTTTTAGTGTCCTGCTGCGGGATATCTCTACTAGCCCCTTTTTCTCCGGCGAGGCCTGCTGCCGTACCCTTCGACGCGTGAAATATATCGGGCGCCCGTCGCGATTGTAGAAGTAATTGCTTGATGGTGTTTTTGGAGATTATCTGATTGATGGTTTATTTGGTGTTCCGGATCAAAGTGGGGAGCTGTATTATTATCGAGTGACGAGATTATTAAAATTTTATTATTTCTTACAGAATTTTTCTTCGAATGAAAAGTAAATAAATTAAAAAATATATTTTAATGAGATATTTTATTAAATTTTTGCATTTGTCTGACAGTACTGTGACCATACTACTTAAATTACAATCTTGTTCATGACTAACAATATTTACTGTTCCGTTATTCTCCAATTTGTTGCATTTCGACATTCATTACGAATTACTACTGTATTCTCTACGCGACGGAAAAGTAAATATTCTAAAGCAGTGCAGGAAGACCCCCTCAAACTCAAACCAAAGTTTTCCATTAACCCGCGCGTCGACGCCGAGAAAGCTCGGCCGCGCAAGCGAAAGGAGAAAAAATTGTCTCTAAACCATCCGAGATTTTTAATAAAATCGCGCGCGAGCATCGCGTCTCTTATCCCTGCGCACACTTCTGAAAAAATATTTGTTGCGACAGACAGAGAGAAAAAGAGCAAGAGAGAGACTTAGACTCCCAGCTCCCACTCTCTACCCCACTCTTTTCCTCCATCTTCTCCCGAGAGCTCGAGCTTATGAAGTTTTATGGCCGGGTCGCGGCACAAGCGCGCTGGAAGTAAGAAAAAGGAGCTGCCGGCGGGTTAAGGTTGCGAGACAGAGAGATAGAGGAAGCACAAAGGAGCGGGGCCCGGAGTCACGCAAAGAAGCTTTCCCCGGCTCTTGCATAAAGGGAAACCGCGATCGCGCGCGACGAGCCATCGACGCTCGACGTTCCACTCTCGCGTGCGCTTTTCCTTTGTTTTTCCTTTATTTCTTCGGCCGGAATTCTTTAATGGCGAGGCTGGCGAAAAAAAGGAGAGCACACGCACGCGCGAGCTCTCTCTTTTACGCCAGCACTTCGCTTTATGCGCGCTTCTTGCGCTCTTCCGAATGCCCTTTTCGCGTTTGAAGTCGATTGCTTAAAAAAAACGGAAAGTTTTTCTTCCTTTTATTTTTTTCTGGGTGCGTTTCGTGCTCACGGCTGGCTTGGGCGTTTTTTAGGTGCCCGCGTTTAAGTTTGAAGGGTTTTTGAGCCACTCGCGTACTAGGATAATTTTCTGGATTGCTTCTACGGTATTAGGGTGAGGTTAATGCTGAGTGGAGAACGAAATGATGAGTGGCGATAGGTAATAATGGCGAATAGAGTTTTAGGTAAATTGTGAACTTTTATTTAATTTGATGAATATACAAAATATTATTTATAATATTGTAAAAGATTTTTATATTTTTTATATCACATTTATTTTCGTTTTAAGTATCTTATCTTTACTTTAAGAGCAATAATAACATTAAAGTGCTTTTGTATAATATCGCTTACTTTGGCTTTCATTGTTTGTTATGAAAGTTTGAGATATACGCGAAGAACATGATAACAGTGAAGTAAACATTGTTATTTTACAACAGTCAGCGTAACGTAGTACGAGTACACAATTATGTTGCGTCAAATAAATAAAAAACATAAAAACCGTAATTATAAATGTGGTTTGTCTTTGTTAACTTTGAATATAAAATTTGCATTTTTAATTATAAATGCGAGTTTACTCAATGCTTGTATAAAACAGTGTCAAAAACTAGAAAAATAATAAATAATAGTCCGAATCCAGTAGATAAAATTCGAGCTAGGCAATTTATTATTGTTTGACAATTAAAATTTCTTACGCAAAACAATCAATCAATCTTTCCCCTCGCAAAATTACTCATTCTATTATCGCCAAACAAACACAGAACTCGTTACAGCCGAGCTATCGTTCTCCACACGTTAGAAATTCCATAACCCGCGGGATTTCCAGCCGTCCTCATTAGAATCATCCTACTATTTGAGCACCCATCAGCGATTGTACTCCCAAGCCCTCAAACTTCGGCCGCAACTCCAACAGCCCAACTCGAACAGCCATCAGCCCGCTGCATTTACCGAGCAATCATCGCAATCAGCCGGCACCAGCTCATATCCTCCAGCTGCGGAAAAATTCCACGAGAGAGCAAACCCAGCCACGCCGGGAAGCGCCAAAAAAAAGCAATCGCGCGCGCAACGTGCGTCGGGTCCATACATCAGGGCTGGCGTGACGAAAATTAAAGTGAAGCCGTGTATTAGCCGCGCCCGCGTCCCCAAGGCTTCCCCCTCGCATTGTCGCGCCGTGATTGGAATCTATCTCCGTCGCAGGGGGCCCCTGGGGGCATTTTCGAAAATAGCGCGAGCGCACATTGACGTCTCCGCGGGTGGCGACTGCGCGTTTAATCGCGCGCACCAGCGCTTCCGCCAAATCGCCGATAAAGTTTACCTGGCCGCACGCGTGACTGGCTCACCTTGCGTGCGGCTGCGCGCGCGCGCTCTGATTTTAGAGGGGACGTGCCTCTCGGCGACATGTGTGCGCGCACCTTGTTCATGATTGATTGTTTGCGTTCGGTTATTAGTTTTGCTTCTGGAGACGGGGAGTTTGGTTTTTGGGAAATTAGATTTTGGGTATTGTTAATTAGGAGATGGATTTGGGTTTTTTAGTTGGAATGGTTTGAGTTTTGACGGGATTTGTTGGTTAAATGAATTTTCGGTAGTTGAGAAGGATGATGGCTGCTCATGTTTGGCTTCATCCACTGTAAAATGTATATGACCTCGTGCATAGAGTATCAATAATTAATCGAACAGTATTACATAATCGTATGCTAAGCAGATAATAATTTTGATAGTGCATAAATAATGGTCGAACAATGTAAAGGTTCATTTGTACATGAATATCTAACGTAAATAATTACAATTTATGTAATTTTTTCAAAATATTCGTAAAATGGATAAATTATAAAAAATTTAAATATTACAAAATTTCTTTGAGCGTTGTCTTCAAACTTTCAGAAATTGTTTACTAGTCAATCATAAAAAAAAAATCAATACACGATCCTTACTACACAAACGAGAGCGCGCGTTTTGTCTTCGAGCGCGAGTAATCAATTTATCGAGGCATAAATAATCACGTAACCGCGAGAATCGCGCCCGTCTAATTAAAGTCATTCGGCGACCGAAGGAGGGAGGCGCCCCTATACGCGCACGCGCTCGGCAAAAACGGGTCTTTGGTTTCGGCGCATTAATTAAAGTGAAAGCGTCGCGTCGCGCCAGGAGTCTTTGAGGTCGCGCGCATCGCCGCGCGCTTGCGGCTTCTATCCCTGCACTTGTGCGCACACGCACATATATATACACACGTATAAGCGCGAGCGCGCGCAGGAACTTTGTAACGAGCGGGCACAGGACGAAAGAGGAGAAAGTTCTCGAGAAAATGGCGCAGGGGAGCGTTTCTGGTGCAGTACTACTTATCGCTGGGTCGGGAAGTCGGTAAGAGATTTGCGAGAATAGGGAATGTGGAGATCTGAAAAAATTCGGATAAGAGAGAGAGAGAGAGAGAGAGAGAGAGAGAGAGAGAGACAGAGAGAGAGAGGAAGTAGTAGGTTGAATTGCGAGAGAGATATAGATAAATAAGTCTTTGTAATTATATAAAAATTATGGTAATAATATATCATTTTCATATTTTGTTAAAATTTATTTTCAAAAATTGCAGTCAGTCCTTTGGTTTTATAGTATAAGGTATTTGTTTTATCTCTTAATAGCTCTTTGATATATAGCCAACTGAAAAAGAACAACAAAGTAGACTTTAGTAGATTTGTAGAACACCAGGTGAAATCTCAGTTCTTTCTTTTACTAATAGGATTGAAAACTAACTCGATCGAAAACTCGATTTAGTCTTTAAAGTTTTTAAACTGATCATTCCTACAGAATAATCCTTTTTTTAAGTTTAGAAAATCGTTAAATGCTTTTTCTTCAACTTCCACCAACAGTTAGATGGAGAGGGAGCATTGCCCAGAAAGACTACCCTCATAGGTATAATCTATCTTGATAGGGTAACTTTTGCAACTACGATATCTCCACACTCTGAAAAAGAAAAACTTCTTTCCCAAAATTCGCTGTAAAGCTGACGATCTTTTAGATTTAAAAAAATATTTTCATATCATTTTAAAATTTGAATTAGTTATCTTGATTTACATTTTTGAAACATATTATAGTAAACCAAAAATAATTCATTTAGTGGTAGGCAATATACTTGGAATTAGCAGATTTACAAAACAAGTTTTATAATTACATTCACTCAAATTTTAATGTTAATATCAGTATACTCAATTTTTTTACAAATCGAACTAATCGAAGTAGTAACAGACAGCTTAGTAAGACGGATGGTGCTAGTCAAACATTGATCTATACCAGCTTTTATATTATAGTCACATCACCAACAGTTTATTTTTCTTAAATAAATCCAAAACTTCGTCCATTCGAATTCATTTGTAAGAGAAAAGAAAAAGAGGCCGCTCCAAGCTCAATTTACATAGCTCGTAGCAAGTAGGCGCGTCGACGTGCTAATTTTTCCCTTTCTTCGCCTCAACGAGACAGCAAAGACAGAAAGCGAGGAGGAAAGAGATAGAATGAGAGAGAGAGAAAAGAAAAACGAGTTCTCTAACGAGGAACGGAAAAGAAAAATTAGACAAGGTGGAGCGCGACGATGAAATGGGTCACGAGGCCCAAAGTCACGCCGCGCGGCGACGAATAGCCAGCTCCTCCGTACGCGTGTTTTTAAATATTCATCCAATTACGAAGAACGGACAGTGGAAGAAAAAGAAGGCTAGTGCAAGCAAAACTAATTAACTTGGCCCGGGGATTCACAGAATTCTCACCTGCATGTAGCTCAGACGGCCGCGTGTGGAATTTGATTCTACCAAGACGTCAAAGTCGGCGGGACAGCGGAAAGCTCGGTAATGCGAGTTATGTTGGCCTGGTCTATCCGCTCGGAACGTCGTAGACACTGTGCGCTACTATTTGTGACCTGTGCCAGTTTCTTTGCCTTTTCAGCGGCCTTTCGCGTTATTACAGGTGATGGATTTTGAAAGAGGCTTTGGGGGAAATGGGTTTTTGCGATAGAATTACCTAGAACTTGATGCGCTACTTCGTTTTTTGCCTTCAAGCCGTGCGAAAATTATTGTCCGCAAATCTTTCAGTAGTGCGGTTTTGACTAGTGAGTGTAGCAAAGTTCTAGGTCGAAATAGAAAACATGTAAGTACGTTCTTTTGATAGAATTTGAAAATTAATACTTTTATGAAACTAAATAATTTTAGGCAATTTAATTTTATTCAAAATTTAAAAAAACTTTCTTTGGGAATTTTTGCGAGTTATTACAGGACAAAATCAACTGTTTTTCAACAATCGTGAATATTGGAAGAGGATAATGTAAAACCAAAATATCTATTGTTAACAAAAGATCCTGTAAATCGAGATACAAACAGTAGAACCAACATTTAATGCTCGCCCAGTAATAGAAAAGCTTTTAATCCGGATTGTCTGGAAATCAATTATACTTTTTTACTTGTACTGGAGTGAACGAAACAATGAAAAAACAGGATTATCCGGATAGCCTTTCTAGTAATCGTGGATTGATTTCTTGGTTTTCTCTTTTCAATTTTTTTTCTTTAAAGTTGTGTATTATTGTTCTGTAAAAGTTTATTTTAAAATAAAATCAGACTTTAGACTTTGTTGCATTTTGTAATTACAAAAGTTCAAATTATTTCTACAAAGAAATATAACATCTTAAACCGTTCTATAAAATATTTTAATATTTTTCACAACATCATTTAGTTTAAATAAATATAAAGTATTAGAAAATATGTTATTTCAATAAGAAAGTTAAGAAACTGAGATCACAATACAAATAAGTAAAAATATCAATATCAAATGCAAACTTATTTAAAAAGAAAGTATTCCATTAAATCAGTCTTATCATTTCTTCATAGCAGAGTCCAAATAGCAGAGACGGAATCTATCTAAATCAAATCCACATTTTGAATAACCCATGCCTCTTCATCCCCCTCAATAAGAAAATAAATAATTCAGGAAAAATGAGGACGAGCGCGCAAGCTTAGCGCAGAATCGACTCATCATCGGTCCGCGAGCGGTACTGACCGAGCTATTAAATCCGACTCTTAAATCCGATTTATTCTCTCCTGCTCCCACCCTCTTCATTGATCCATTTTATATATACCTAGAATTGGTCGGCGCACCAATACACAACGCGTCGATGAAATCCCCTCCGCTGAATCCGGAAGACTCGAGAGCTTGCGTACCTACACACATCCATATGAACACGCATACATGCACCCATTCACCCACCCACCCACCCACACACACACACACACATGTATATATATATATATA
>JAPYZA010005584.1:0-12016 GCA_030522685.1 Eupelmus azureus
CCGCCTATGCTAATAACGTCGTCAAATTTTCTTCTCCATGAAGCGAGTTAACCGGGCAAAAAACCAACTCTCGCTAATGGAATCCGCGCTGCTCACGCACGATTACATCCAACAACAACACAATCGGGCTCCGAGCTTCCTGACCGAAACTACATCCATCCTCTCTTCATTTCCTTCCCACATCCATTTGCCCAAACTTCCTCTTCCTTCTTGGAATCTTCGATATTGCCCCGACAGCACACGCGATCCTCAAAACACGTACACGCGCAACTCGGACTTTATACCACTCCCTGTCTTATTTCGTTATCCTCATCACCCGAGGCGGCCACATCGCGACGTTCACGCGCGCGTGTCTATGTCTGTACGAGAGGCCGGCCGCGCGAAACGGAGAAATTCTCTCCTACTCTCGGTTCTCTCGCGTACGCGGGACGAGAGAGCACTGCGTTACTCGTCTGAGAGAGCGAACCTCCCCCGATTGCCGACGATCCCCCTACTCTTCTCTCTCTCTCTCTCTAGTGCTGTGGCGCGCAGCCTCCTCGGCTGCTCTGCTTCACGCCCCTCTCGCTCACGCGCGCGCTGTGCCATGGAGAGAGCGAGAAAGAGATAGGACCGGCGTTTCTCTCGCTCTCGTGGCTGTTTCTGCTCGTTTTGCCGTGTCTTTTGTTTTGTTTGACGAAAAGTTTGTTGCTCGGTTGACCCGAGGCTGGCTGAGGGTAAAGAGAGAGTTTACTGTTTTGCTGGAAATTAGAACGAGATTTTTAGGGTTCGTTAATTTTATTTCTCTCGCTAATGCTCTATTTTATGTAACTTTTGAACTACTAGTTAATAGGACTGAATTTTATGGATGTTCATTTTTCAAATGCTTGTATAATCGTTCTGCCATAATTCTGATGAATGAATCCAGGATAATAATAACTTGTGGTTAAATTATTGATCATGTTAGATAGAGTTAAACGTTTATACGATATATCGGTAGTTAATAAAACACAATAGCTAATATAGGTGTGACGACAGTTCATACATTAATAAAATGCATATTAGTATGAAACGCTGACTTCCCTCGTAAATTTAAGCCTGATTTGCGAAGTTTGCCTAATCGCCGCAACCGTGTTCATTTCCTAGGACGTACCATGCATACCGCTGATTGAACAGCTGCCAGCCGTAATTTTCTCCTGTGGTCAAAATCATGATTTGTTTTCCAAAGTAATAAAAGCCGTGAGTTTAAGTTAAATGGCAGTCAGATGATATTATGCTTGACACTCAAACCTAGAAGAATTTACGAATATTTATTAACTATTTATTGAATATTTAACTTAATTTTCCGATTTATTGATTGGAAACAGTTACATATTTTAAAGTTTATGACGATTTAGTTTTAAACGATTTATGGCTTAAAATATGAGATCCGGTCTTTTATCGAATAGATCCAAATATGTCTCTTTTAAGTATAACAAATCAAAAATCATGAGTTAACTTAAATCCTTATAATTTAGTTAAAGAAGAAGCAAACTTTTATTTAAATCTTTTTACTAGTCAAACGCTTCATTTCATGAAAAACAAAAAACAATCGCCAATTCTTCTGTTAATTTAAAATAAAATTATTCAGAATAATCGGAATAATCGCGCTTTTATCTTCATCTTAAATTACTGATAATTCTTATTTGATAATATTAAGTTCAATATAAATGGACACAATAGAAGTGCAATAAAAATGAATGTCATCTTTTAATAATCGGCTTATAGTAACCTGTGTGATAATTTTGAGGAAATTTTCTTTTATCACATTCTAAACTTTCTAAACTTTATAATAATTTTCTAAACTTTAAGTTCATAAGAAATGTTCAAAAATGGTTACAAAAAATGTTTTATGTAAACGTTTAAACAAGCCATCATATGCAAGCACAAGCTCCTACCAGAGAAACACATCTCTGAAAATCTAAGAGAATTTTTATCGCATGAATATTAAAGTTCGCAATAGATCATAAGAAATTCAAATTCCACGCAACGTCGGCTCGATTCTTCCGCACACCTCCTCTCTCAATCGCATGAATATTCGAGGCCGATCGGCCGACCTCAGAATCCTCACCTCTAAAAAAATATTAAAAATTTTAATTAAACCCTTCTCGCTTGCATTTAAGTCCGGCTCTCCTCGGCAGTCTCCTGTTCGCGCGCTCGTTAAAGCCCGACGTTGTAGTCGGCCACAGTGCAACGTCAACGTCTCCGCCGCGCGAAGGCGTGTACACCTCCACCCCCACATTCGCCGGCGCGTTACCAGCGAAGCAGTAGCCCCACCACCGAGCTCCGGCCGTGACGCGCGGCGCTTCATGACGTAGAAGCGCGGCCGAGCGGATCAGTGTATGGACGCGTCATATAACGCGAGGCGAGCGGTGATATTTTCGCGCGCGGCAAGAAACGTCCGATGGTGGAAAAGAAAGAGAGAAGGAGGGTATTTTAAGGGCGGACGGGTAGTTGGAAGAGGTGAAGTCAGGAGCGGAGTAGACGTGGAAGAGCCATGAATTTATTATCGGATCATTGGGGTCCTTTTGTCGTTCTACAGGCTTGGCGATTGTTCGCGGAGCTTTCTTCCTGGAGAACGAGGCGTTTTAATTTTCTTCTCGGCTTTCTCTTTTCATTTTAACGTGCAGCGGGCGTTTTTACGAGAGGTCAGATTATGCGGCTTAATTACAGAGACGAGAGCGCGAGCGCATTGAGATTTTCCAAATGCCGCGCTCTTCATTGTGCAAAAAACGTTACGCGTTTGTACTTCAAGAACCATTGCTGTGTCTCATTAAATAGGTTTCTTTTTTCTATAGTATATTCGAATTAAGTTTAAAAAATACGTCGCATTTATACATTTCAAAAAAAGATGCTTAGTTAAAAATTTTGTTACAATTTTTTCAATTTTGTACAGTGTTGTAAATAAAAAGCAAAGCTTTAATTAACGTTATTTACATCCACCTACTCTATCTAGGACAGTCAAACAGATGTATAGGTAATAATAGATGCTGCAAATATTTGATAAAAATACACAGAAGCAAAGCGTTAATCAAGGACACCCCCTTAAAATAGTGATAGCAATTTTAAACAAAAAAAAAAAAATACAGCTTGTTAAAAAGCTTTAATTGTTTGATATATTTTTTACCAACTTCGCTACTTTTAAATATTTAATTTTACTTATTATTTTATTAAAATAAAACTAATTGAATAATCTAATTTTAGACCAAAAAAGGATTATTTGTAAATTGCAGCATTTTCTTAATCATTGCTATATAGAAAAGTCTTAAATTTTTTGTTGCAAGAAGTTTTAATCATAAATAGTAAATCAATAGTAATAACTTTTAAAATTTTTAATAAGGAAGTTAAAGCATGAAAAATAGCGCATCCTTACAGAGAAGCGAGTAAAATTTAGCTTGACATCGCGACGGATGGTTTACTCCACAAGCTGAGCTGAAGCTACGCGTCTCAGCGTTACACGTGTGTGAGAAATGCGGTCTACGCAAATGAAAATTAATGTGCAGCTCAAGAGAAGATGCATGCGTATCCTGAATCGTTGCGGTGTCATAATCTTCTGATGTAAGGATGTCGACTTGTCGCTAGCAATTTTGAAGTTATTTTCTTAAAATTATTACACATAAAATCATGAGTCTTTATCTATTTATTTTTTACTTGCAACTTCTAAGCAGAAACCAATTTTTCACGTATAAAATTCTTCCTTGATGATTATGGGTAACAAAAAACATTTACTAAACTTACTATATGGGTCAACAAAACGCTGATATGCGTATACAATGAAGAAGGCTCTTCTTTAGCAAATGCGAATAATAAAGTATAATTATTATTCTACAATTCAATTCATTGGTTATAATTTAAAATATAAATAAAAATTGAATTTATGAGAATTATTGAAACATTAGAAACAATAAATACGTAAGTACAATAAAGGTAGCTATAACTATCCATTGATTGTTGAATAAAAGACGAAAGCATAAAAGAGTTGATGAGAATAAATTGAACGTATAAATTCAGCTTCGACAAAATAATAAAAAAATCTGATGAGAGCTCTACTGCAATAATTAAGTTTGTTGATTTTTTTATTTCGGTCTATTGTCAAAGCAAACCATATCGTCCATTCCTTTTATGTCATTCCTCGAATTCCACAAAAAAGACTGTAATCAAGAGTGGATGCATTAATAAAAGCTAAATGATATTATGCCTGCATAAAGTATTAATATGGATTTATTGGATAATGTCAGTAAAGACAATTTAACATCTTCACTTTGTTATTTAAAAAAAAAATTGTATAATTATTTTTATAATATCGATATTATACCTTTGTTACAAATGTAAGTAATATTACATTATTCTAATCGCATAATTTACGATTTATAAAGATACATAATAATATGTGCTTGTTTTCAAATACAATGCATGTCAGGTATACTGAAATCAAAATTACTGGAGTGTGCCAACATCTATTGAATTTCTGAATAATCACTTATTAATTTGCATATTCAAAATAATATTAGCTTTACTATGAATTACCTCTCACTTTAATAATTTATATCATTCCATTTTTGTTTTATTTTTGTACTATCAATTTCTTTAAAATTTACGAAATGATAGCTTTAAAAAGCATAAATTTCACAAGTCCATTTTTACCTCCAAATTTTCTACAAGATTTCTAAATATGTATCTACTAATTATTAATTCTTTTTTAGATGAGAGAAGGAATTTATCGATTAATAACGAATCAAATTCTTAATAATTAATTCTTCTTATTGATACTTAAAAAGAATTAGCGCGATTGAACTGTAAACCAATCGTAAATACTTTCTCTAAACAATGAAATTAACTCCGATAAAAGCTCCGTTTGAACCCACCCACAGCCAGCCATCACTTCCATCATCCCTTTCTCAAAGCACCTCACCGCCAATCCTCGCATCCGCTTTTACCTTTTTACCTAATTCTACAAAATCCGGACTATAAGGGCGCTCTGACCGAGAGGGCGTATTTTCTCGCACAGGGCTTACGTAACGGTCAGCCGATCGTCCGTTGATCGATCGACTCTGCAGCCGAGTTTTGCGACGAGAAAATAAGGCAGCTGCGGCTACAGCAGCCAGAATAAGGTTGGCCGGATGCCGCTCCGGGCGGGTCGAAAATCTAGGAAAGAGCCCGCGCTCCGAACGACACATGGGAAATCTTAGCGTGCTTGTACGCTTTAAGCTCAGATATTGTAGGAGCGTGTGCACACAGGATCCACTTTGCAGTGCTTTTAGAGCCGCCGGTGCCGTTTTGTATTTTAAGCGTCGACTTTTTTTTTCGGACTGGAGCTTGAGAGCGCTTTTTTACGCGCTGATCTCGGGATTCAATTTTTGCAGGGATCGCTGCGCGTTGCTCTGAGAAGAGAAGGATGGAAAGAAACGTTTACCTGGGTATTCGTTTTGCGCGATTATTGGATTTGTTGGGATTGGTTATTGATTTAGAGGCGTGATAATACATTATTAAAGATTTATCGATGTTTTTTATCTTGAAGTTTTTGGATTATGATAGACTATTAAAAAGACATAATAATTTTAAATCTTTATCGGTGCGTCAAGTGATTAATTTATTGACTACTGATTTTCAAAACTTGTTAATTTTCTTAGAATGTTCCAAATTATACACTTAAATGTATCCGGCACCGATATGTCAACTAAGTCACATTACTTTCAATAATACTATATGATTTTCCTGAGATCTAAAAATTACTGATACTTTGATTAAGAAAATAACAAAAATACGTTATAAGAAAATCCGTAGCTTACTTCTTTTGATTAAATAACATGTATTTATAAGAAATCAATCATATGCGTATATTATTACAGCTTGGAATATATTACTTGGCATATTACTGTGCCTATTACTTGGGGTGCGATTCTATCGCAATATCCTTTTCATGCGAAGAATATAAGTCCACAGAAATTACTGCTCTCCTATTCAGATATTATAAATAAAGTTTTTATTATATTAAATGTATGTTCAATAAATTCGATATTGTAATATTAATAGCAAAGAATAAAATATTTTTTGCAATATTATATGCGAAGTGAGGAGGACTATAACTACTTGAACTAAATGTTTCATTTATATATCATTATTTAATAATAAAATGAAGGTGACAAAGTTTATTTTGAAAGAAGATACAAATTTTTCTATTTATTTTAATAAAACGTTTATTATTATTAAGTATAATAATATTAATATAATAGTAGATAATTGCAACAGAAACAAAGTGCTCAAAACTCATTCATATGGTGGGAAGATGAGAGATAGCAAAGCGCGTCTGCTTGATGTAGGTACCTCGTTTCCGGTGAATTCACAAATCTCGCGCTTATACCGCAAATAGCAAATTTTCACGAAAACTCTATGCGCTATTCAAGATAATACTGCATACAATTGCTTTATAAAAATATCTGAAATTAAAAGTTACTCAAAACGTTGTTTGTCTTTAATTAAAAAAAAAAAATACTACCCTTTTTTTAAATCAAAGTTTAGAATGATTTTTTTCATATTTTTTGTGAATGTTATCTTTTTTAAAAACTATTGCGGTATCATTTAAAAATTAGTATGCGGTAGCAAAGTAAATAAAGTATTAGTTTTGATTACGAACTTTAAATTTTTTAGGATTTTTCTCTGTCTATCTTTACGATTTCATTAGTACTAATCAGAATAAATGGTATCGCCAGGATAAATTAAATTTTTTCTTGATAGCTTAAATAGAATTTATGCGAATAGAATGAGACAAGACGTTCAATTTTAATTCTTTTCAAACGAATGCATTCAAATCTTTAGTTCATCTAATTCTTTTGCATGAATTTGATTTTTACAATAAACATTCAGATACAACTTTCTACTAAAAAGAACCTCAAAACATTTGTTTTTTTTGTGGATGTTTTCAACAAGAAAGATCTCATTCAAGTTACAATTCAGCCTTCGTAATTCGACCCTCGCCTTTGCTTTATAACCATCGAATAAACCAGCTTTAGCTATCTCGCCCACCTTACTTTCTTAATAAATAATACTCACTTTCAGTACAAGCGTAATAAAAATAATCTGGTGTAAATCCTTTGTAATTCATAGCCGCGTTGCTCCGCTTCGTTATTTTTATTTGATGCCTAGGCGCTATGTTCGCGCAGAAATGAAAGGGAGCAAAGAGCGCCGATGATTCATCGGGATCGACGAACTCGAGCCAAAGGAAGATAACCGGCGCACAAACCGGAAGCATAAACCACCAACGGTCTCGGCTTGGACTGTTTCTCTTTATTTATTTACATGATAGGCCTCGAATTTTTTAGATGGAATGGCGCTGCAGGCGGATTCATTGTTTTCCGATAGGCTAGATGCGAATGAACCACCTGGGACTGTGTCATCGATCTGGCACATTGACCGGCTAGCGTCAGGTGATTCGCTGTTGGCCAGCGCGGTTAGTCTCCCCTTCATTTGCGCTCGTCCGCGGCACTGATTTCTCTGCCGGTCGGTCTTGTTTGGTTTATTGCTGGGAATCTCCAGTAGCTAATGGTTGGGTTTAACAGGTAAATTCTTAAACTTAAAGATTTTAATGTAATAAAGAAAGTTCATAATATTATTATGAAAAAAAGTTTTTCTTCATTAAAACAATTTATTTATTTATTTATTTATAAATATTTTTTCATCAATGTATATGTTTGCGATAGCTCTCAAAAGTTATTTTAAAATGCTAGAGTGGTATATAACTTCTTCAATTTCAAAGTTGCTATTTATAGCCATAGCTTCAAAGTTTGTAAAAAGTTTGAAGTTATGCTGCGATCTATTAGATAATGTTGTTGGAAAGCAGTTTGTGAAACTTCATAAATACAGTGAGCAACCTAGTACCAATCGAGTTATGAATATTGTCTGACAAATCGTAGCACTGATCTACTGTAATCTTCGTATAATTCTTAATTTATTCAAATTATCTTAGATCATCGTTAAATAATACATTATGCTTGTCCTTTCCAACTTGTACTTGCTTTCCGTAATTGTTTCTTTTTCTCTCAAATTTTCACAATTTATTAATATTAAATGTATTCGTATTCAATAATAGGTAAAAAAACTTCTTTATTATTAATTTGATAATGAATCTCTTTTTTTCATTTCATCTGGCACTCTATTTCAGTATCAATTTCTTCTTTGTTCTCTATTTTTATTTTCTTCATTCAATTAGTTTTTTCATTAATTTGTAATATTTTCGTTTATTTTCTATTACTATTATTATTTTTCTTGATTCAACATTGTTTTGTGTTATTTTGTAATATTATTCCTTATTTTATACTACTATTAGCTTTTATCTTTTTATTTAAGGCGACTTCGGAGATTAGGTTAAGTTGAATTTCGTAGTTTACAAATAATGTTTTAAGTTTACATTTTGTAAACTATGGAATAAAATTTAACCTAATCGATTTTCTAATATTTTTCTCGATTCAACATTATTTTCTTGCTACTTTTCTAGATATAGTTTTATTTTACCTTCATCAAAGTTAGATTTATGTCCGATTAAGGCCTCTTTTAGGCTTAATTTTGGCCTAATCATGGACTGATTTAAGTCTACTTAAGGCCTTAGCTGATTTTATCGTATCCTAATCCGGGTTTTATTAAAATCGTATTAATTAAGGTCATCCTTATCATCGACATTTTATGTTATAAAAGGAAATATATTACATCTTAAATAATAATGTACTTTTGGTATAATATAATAATTATATATTGGTAAAAAATAGTTTGACTATACTCCAAAATCGAAGGTTAGTATATTTCCTAAGCAACTTTAAAAAAAAAAACTAAAACCATTATCCATCGAATCACTTTTCTTACACGCTCCACCGTACCTCTATGCTCCTTTGTTATAGCTGACAATTTGTTTCGGAAGAGGAGGTGGACTCAATGAGAGAACCTCCGCATTCCGATAAAAATATCTATCTATCCATTATCTATCCGTACTCCTTCCTCGCGCCCCATTATCTTCACTTCCTCTCCGACCTCATCCTTCATTTCTGTGCGCGCGTTTTCTTCGTTCGTTCGTGCGAGACAAACTCTACTCTCTCTCTCTCTCTCTCTCTTTACGCTAGCTTCTTTCGCTGTAGCCATTGTTTGCGCCGCATGTGGCGCGTAATGGGCTCCGAAAAAGGCTGAAACGACCACAGGGAATGGACGAGGATCTTCGTGCACCTGTTATTCTTGCGAGGTGAAAATACTGGGCTACAGGATCTATACACGGGTCTGAGATTTATTATGTCTGCGATTCGTTTGCGCAAACGACCTAAATCGCTAGGTAGACCTGTTATTTTAAGTGCGTCCAAAATCAAGTAATTGCGAATTGATTTAAATTCTAAGTAATATTTATTTTGAGAAAAATGATAATTGAGCTTTCAATTATCCTCGACATTATTTCGAAGCAGTTTTATGTTTGTACATTTTTATATAATGTGACCTTTTAGAAAAATGTTGTAATAAACGAGGATCGCAGTAAATCTTTTTTAAAAATTATGCAGCAGCTGTTGCGAAACATCCTTTTACCAGTAACTTTTTAATTATGAATAAAAATGTAGTTAGCTACAAATTTTTTTCTTATAATGTGAACTAACGCAATTAACGCTCTCGATATTCATTTAACAAGTCATGTTAACTTACAATACATATTATATTAATGTATTCCTTGTATTCATAATGCAATCAAACACGGGTGTGGCTGTTCAGTTCAGCCGTCATTCGAGAAAATCGAGTTCCTATTAATCGATCATGAATAATGGAGAGCAATTAAATGAACGTGTATATCAGTGCGATTGTTCTACAAACTACAGTTTTTGTTACGACTGTTCTGTCGTGTCAACGGTTGTGCATATACATGGATAAACTTAATTCCCAATTGAAATACAATCATCTTCAGTAAAACATTTTTTACGAAGAAAGATTTATTGTCGTACATTATTATCACACGAATCTACTATTTCAAAATGAAAAGAAAAAAATCTCCATATTTGTTTATAAAAAGTGACATCTTTTAAAATTTTTGTGTTATGGGCTAATATTTGTATGTATTTTTGATTTTTCTCCTAGCTAATATGATTATTACAATTCTCGACAGAAGAATGTACGTACTTTGATGTATAGTTTCAATCGTTATTGTGATTGATACAACTTGTGATAGATAACTTCTTTGTCTTTGTATCTATTTATTTATCTTATGCGTTTTTCTTATTCTTCTTACTTCTATTTTTTTTCTTGAAATTTTCTTTAGTTATGTCTTTTAATTTATGTATTATATATTATATATTGTATACTATTTTATCATTTTGATTGCATAAACCTCATTTAGGCCTTTACCAACTGTAAACTGTTTATTGATAAAATATGTTGCCAAGCGTTAATGAAAAAATGGCCAATAATTAGTGAGCTGTTCATTTGGTTGTGAAAATTTCTACTAGGGGGTATTTACTTATTTAATTTAGTAAGTCAAATGCCATTATAAACCTCTTGAGATTGCTGTACGTGATTAAATAATTTGTGTACATGATATTGTCTTATTCTGTATAACAAATTATAGTATAATATCCTTGCAATTTATCATCAAAGTCGTCTTACTACCAATGGAAGGTATGTTGATTTATCTCCATTTCGATCATCGTATTGTCCTTTTAGCTCCTGTCCAGTACAGAGAGTATTGTTCGATAAGTTCTCAAGACGCCCTTGGTTTAGTCGTAGTTTCTGCAATGTTTGGGTTAGAAGGATTGAATTACCTAAAACTTATCTACTAATCCAGTTTTCATTACTTATATATACACTAGTTAAAGCAAGTTGAAGTTAATCGTATCTATTCTGATTGTTTTACTTGGTCTAATTATAAACAAAACTTTGATAAAATAAAATTATAGTACAAAAAATAAATAATATGATCTTTCGCAAAAACTAAAAAAAATTGGTTCTATTTCGAGCATTTATTACTTTTAACTTATTTTAAGCAAGCGAGCCTTTGGCAAGAAGTTGCTTGATCTATTAAATCAAACCTCCGCTTCAGCAATAGCCCTATACGTCAAATTATCATCAACCCCGGCATTTAACCGCAGATCCACTGATTTGAAATCCCCTGCACGTGCAATGAAATGTAACAGTCTATTGTACACACGGTCAGATACATACATGCATATGTACCGAAATTTAATCAGAACATGGTAATCTTCAAATTAGCAAAGCCAATTACGATAAGGGCTATATGTTTACTTTTTATAGTTAGTTTTATTATAGTATCAGTATTATATATATCAAGGTATTACTTAATTTAATATAAAACTACGCTACAATTGAATAAACACACTTTTATAGTAACAATGAAAAAAAAATTCGCACATATTTTTATTAAACTACTCCCTTTTTCACATTCTTTTCATTGCAGTCCTTTACCTATCTATCCACTACACAAGTTCTTTTCAACTCTAAAGAAGCCAGTCAGTCACATGTCAACTGCGGGCGCGTTAGCCGAATCATAGACATAAACAGGTCTGCCGTACAAGTAGTGTGACTAGGTCGAACTCGATTCGAAACTGCTGGCTCGCCACTTGCTTCCACGCACGACGGCGAAAAAGGCAGTGCGAATCAGCCCTCCACAGCCACTGACCGAGAGCTCTGTTTTTCTCACGGCCAAGGAAAACTTAAAATAGAGCTTCCGCTGTAGAGAAGGACTTTGGTCTCTCTTGGTATAGCATGAAGCACCGGTTCACGGTTTGTGTTTCTCTCTCTCTTTCGTTCGCGATTCTCAGGATAACATAAAGCCTCTTTCACTCTCTCGGCTATACCGTGTGCTGCATTTGCGCTTTTTCTCCACTTGCTCTGCGTCTTTTTTCTCTCGTTCCGGTGATTTCTTTCTCGACGCTTTGTTGTAGTCGGTGTTTTTTTTCGAGCAAGTTTCACTAGTTCTCTACCAATTTTCTCTTTTTTCTTCCGACCTTATTGTAGCGTGCACTTTTCT
>JAPYZA010005585.1:0-14373 GCA_030522685.1 Eupelmus azureus
AAATTTTTAAATAATAGGCACGCTAACCGCCGTTTACCGCCAAGGAGCGGTCAGCTGTTTACGATTGCGCATGCGCACGCGGCCCTCTACTGAACGAAGGTTATGTATACCGCGGTATATATGAATTTTGTAAAAAAATCTGTGGGGTGAATGGATAGGGCGGGGGCGCGGGACGGGGGGGTTCGGGGGGCAGAGCCCCCCCGCCCTTAAAAAAATAACATTAAAAATCATTTATAGCACAAGTGCCATAAATCCGCCGTATTCGCAATTTACTAATTACTAATTAATTAAAAATTTTTGTTTAAAAGGTTTATTTACAATTTTTTTAAAAGGCAGTACAACATAGCACGGATTTGCCAACCGTCAGTGACCGTCACGGGACGGTTTCTGTTTACAATGCGCATGTGCATTCTGCCTTTACAGTTCGCGGGCTGCCTTTCTTATACATATGACCGGGCTTGCGAGTTTAAATCAACTCAAACGCACTCGTGATACATAGTTTTATCAAAATGAGTAGCTCAAGTGACTCTAGTGAAGATGAATGTGGTGATTTGGTTTCGAAACAACTAAGAGAAGCTGCAAAAAATGTTTGTTTAAATCTGATGCCCGAAAAATCACGAAGATTATATACAGCTGCTTATAATGAATTTAAGAAATGGCGCAAAAGCAAAGGTTCAAATTCGTTTTGTGAAGACGTTTTGCTCGTCTACTTTTCTGAACTTTCTAAAAAGTATTTAGCACCAAGTTTATGGTCAACGTATTCAATGTTGAAATCCACTATTAATGCGTATAACCAAATAGATATTAGTAAATATAGTAGAGTAATATCTTTTTTAAAGAAAAAGAATCTTGGTTATAGACCAAAAAAATCGTTAACATTTACCAAAGAGAATATAACGAAATTTCTGTGTGAAGCACCAGATGAAATTTATCTCTTAGAAAAGGTAAGCAATATTTGTTTAAATTAGAAATTATTAATCAATTTGAAATATTTAGTTTCAATAACATTTTATAGGTAGCTCTAATTTTTGGGATTGCTGGTGCACTGAGAAGAGGGGAATTTGTTGATATGAGTGTCAATGATGTAACAAAATTAGATGATAATGTGATTTTTATCAAAGTTAATAAGACCAAAAATTATGTGCCAAGATCATTTACAATAACAGATTCTTTAAGTGAAATTTGCTACAAATATTTGCAAGCAAGATCAGAAGTTGAAGAAATAGATAGATTTTTTTTAAGATATCTAAATGGGAAATGCATTAAGCAACCAATTGGCATCAATAAGTATGGATTGATGCCAAAATCTATAGCCACATATTTGAATTTACCCAATGTAAATGGGTTCACCGGGCATAGTTTTCGTAGAACATCTGCCACTCTTTTAGTCGATGCTGGTGCTGACCTTACAACACTTTAACGTCATGGTGGATGGAAATCTGCTGCAGTTGCCTCTGGGTACACAGCTGATTCTCTTAGTAATAAAAGAAAGATATGTGACCAAATTAGTAATGGAATTGAGACGAAGAGAATTAAAATTACTGATGTTTGTTCTGCGTTGACTGATTCAGATGTAATAGTAAGTTCTGAAATACCATCTACATCAAAAGATATTAGACCACCAAATCTTAATATATCACTTGAAGATAGAAGTGCTGCATCGATGAAACATCTGCCACCTACTTTTATAACTCCATGCGCATTAAAAGAAAACAATTTAATTCATGAAAGAAGGAATACTTCAGTTCAACCAAACTCTTCAATACCAGAAACTTCATTCGTATCAAAAGAAAATAATTTCAAATATGAAACTAGGAATACTTCTGTTCCAACAAATTCTTTCATCCCAGAAACTTCATCCGCATCAAGTCAACCTTTAAGTTTACCAGTATTTTATCATCCAGATATTGGTTTATATTTACAAATCTCAACAGAAGAAACTTTTAAAAACACTTTAATATTAAATAATTGTAATGTTGTTATAAACGGTTCACAAACTTCTTTTAAGTTAAGTAAAGCTGTACAAACAGAAAATAATAATTAAATTTAATAAAAATTTTTTGTAATTTGAAATTAATCACTTTTATTATTTTTTAAAATTTCAAAGGTAATTTAATTTTTATAGTCAATAGTTACAGTTTAATGAAAGATGTAAATGAACAAATACTTTTCATTGTTCAGTCATTTACTTTAATTATTATTAATATTATTATTATTATTATTATTATTAGTTATAAATAAATAAATTAGATCAAAATTTTAAGTTGACAATTTAAAAAGCTTTCAGGATTGCCATTCCATAACAGTTGAACATAACCTACAATTGAAAAGCATAACAAGCTACGCGCGCCTGCACATATTTTCTTGGTTATGATAAACAAAATCGAAACGAACGGATATTTTATTGTAGATTTATTCTTACGTTCAAAAACACGTTTAAAAATATTTCTAATAACTGATTATTATTAATCATACATCTATAATTGACGTGAAGTTGGTCGCACGTACTGTGTAATAATGTGCTACTTAGGTCACGGATAGCTGTGACCTAAGTGCGGATTTAGGGCACAGTGTGCTATAAAAAAAATTTTTTACATTATTCAAGCTTTTCTCACACTGGTACTCCTGGTTTTCTCCAAAAATTTTGTCAAGTACTAGTTTTTCTAAACATTATAAAAACGTTTGCCTTCGTAAGGCATGTAAAACTAAATTTAAGTAAATTGATATAATAACAAAATTACAATGATAAGCTTTGAATTTGATAAAAACGAACCTTATCTTCTAAAGGTTGTTGTTGTACAGTAATATTAACTGCTGATGAGTCTTGTAAACCAGGAAGATTTAATTGTTGAGAAAGCTGGCTTTGCAACTGCTCTTCTCTTGTAGGCTCAACAGAGATTTTATCCGTTTCCTAATAAAAAGAATATTAATAAAATGCTGCATTTTTATCTAAAAATTTTTGGAATTGCAACTTACTTGATGTGTTGTAACTGCTTCATATTTAAAATTAATTTGGGTAGCAGTTATAAGTGCAGCACCCATTAAAACACTAAATATAGCAAAGCAAATAGTATAATTCTTTTCTTTACTATCTGGTCCACAAGGATGATCCGGAAAAGAAGTACTATGATCCAAGGCAATACCTACGAAAAACATTGCTAGGCCCCAACCCAAACTTCCAAACATACGTTGATGACCATACCTGTATAATAATCAAAAATTTAATTTTAAAAAATTTCAATCCATTTAAAATTCAATATTTAGATATATATATAAATTAATAAAGCGATGTTAAACAATCCAAATATATGATTTATTGAAAAGCTGATTTCTAAAAAGTAGCTTTATTGCTTCTTAAAATTTATATAGAGTAAATAATTTTAACATCATTATATTACTCTAGTGTATATTAAATAATATATGACGGTATAATTTAAATAGATAAATGTTTATCTAGCATATAAGTAATTAGGACATAGGCAAGTATACAAATGTTTGATAAACAATCCGTGAAATTCAATTTTACTGACAAATATGCAAAAATATTATTTTGAGGATAGCTGTATTGTAACGTGGCAGTTAGTGCCAGTTACAGATACGAGAAATAGTTAGTTAGAAACCCTCACACGAAATTAACCGTAGAGAGCTTGCTTGCATACGCCATTTTCTATATATAGTAGATTTTAAGTGTTGGTGCTAGCTGGAGCGAGAGTCCCTCTAGCCATCCTACCTATCTCCCCTCTCTCCCTTCCCTTTAGTCTTCCTTCCGCCTGCTGAAGAAAAATAGACAACTAAGGCAAGCAGCGAGAACACTGTTGGAGAAAAGAGAGAAAGAGAGAAACCAAGCACGCACGCAATAGTAGGAGAGACAGCTGAGGCGAGAAGTCAGAGGGCGCCGAGAGAGAGGGAATCTTGGGGATCCCTCTCGAGCCACGAGGAAGAGAGAGAAGGTTCCGTGTGGGGCCACCGTCGCGATCATAGAAGTTTTTGAAGCTTTGACATGGCCGCCTCAGATTCGCTCACGAGAGAGAGAGATTAGTTTGGTGAGGGGCAGCCGCGCTTGAGAAGCGCAACCTGCGACATCTCCGAGGTACCGCTTAAATATATATATAGTATATTTATATTAAATATTCATATAATTATTTGCCCAAGGGCATGCACAAATTAAGGGTCTGAACATAGGATGAGGTGATTAAATTAACGTTAACGCGCATTTTATGTTTTGTTCGTGGAGAGCTTCTCCACTCTCTTCTCTTTGGGTTTATTTCAATAATTAACAAAAATCTACTTTACATAAATTGATATTCCGCGACATTCTAAGTTCGGTCTTTCGCTAGTTACATAGCTTACGCGTATTTCAGTTTTATGCGTATCTCGTTCAACGATACAAATAAGTGCTTCGTAAGGCAGTTAATATTTTACAATTAATATTTCACGCGCAGCAATTTTCGTAACATGTATATTCTAAATAATGAGTTTGCGCTAGAGAGATGTTTAGAGAGAGAACAAGGGAATCGCAGGGTCGGGCTGGCTTATGTAGACGGCCAGTTCGAAGCGTTCCATAATTTTCCAAGTGCCACTTACGAATTGTTCTGCCCCAAGGACACGTTGATCTGGCTGCTGCTCGCAACATTCGATCGACTGCTTGGCAATCCGCTCCTGGTATTGGTAATCACCTCATCCTATGTTCAGACCCTTAATTTGTGCATGCCCTTGGGCAAATAATTATATGAATATTTAATATAAATATACTATATATATATTTAAAGTCGTAGTAGAAGAACCACCCCACTCTCCGCGGTCCATCGCTGAGCGACGGAGATGGAATGAGCAACAACTGGAGCAATTTAAATTTGTGAACTGGCGTATTGGCTCGCGTAATCGAAACACATTGAGAATTTATTTTTCGTACTAAACTTGTTTTAAAATTAAATGAGCCAAACACCACGTCGCATATTTTACTTTTGATTTATAGATCGATTGTTGTAACAATTTCACAGATAAATTAAGCACTTTTAAAACTCAAATAGAGAGACTCACTGTAGAGGATGACTCATATAAAGCCAAAATAGTCGAATTAAAAAATAACATATCTTGCTTAAAAACTAAAATTAATAATCTTGAATCTATCAACTCAACTAATAATAACAAAAATATGAGCCTTTTCACAAAAATTATACGTTAGTGTACAATACTGAAACTAATGATATTGTTGAATCAGTGACGGTTGCTGAGCCGACTGCCTCGACGTCCAATGTGTTAGCAACAATACTCGCCCTAATAAGAAGACCTATATTAATAAGAGTATGCAAAACACACAAAAACTGTTAGTAACCATTGTTCTAAATCTAATTCTTCAAGCAACACACAAGGCACTATTCCTGGAGCAGAAAAGAATCGGGTGGGAGGGCACGGGATCGGGGCGCTTATTGGCTCCAGCTACGTGGACTGCAAAGCAGCTGGCGTTCAGCTGGTGGACGCGGTGCTTGCCGTGCTCCGGGCTCTTTTACCGTCATTTGTAAAGATAACATAACTTCTGTTAAGGAACTGCGTGATGCTGATAAACGCAATAATTCCATCTCCGGGAATGGTGCCAAGCCCAAAACTATAAATACTTCACATCTTGGATCGGGGACCAACATAGATACTACTAACATCGCTGAAGCGACGGAACGAGGGAGCGACTCTAGGTTAGGACTGCCTTCACTGCTTATACGGGTGGCCAGCAGTGCTCTGGTAAGTGAGGTTATGGAAGCCAAACATAAGTTTACTTCTTTTAACGTGGCAGATATCGATCTCTCTCTCCTAAACTCTAATAATATTAAGAAGCTACATCATAGACCAATTTTCGTAAACGAATATCTTGATAGAGACAACTATAAAAATTTTCAAAATCTTAAAGTCCTGGCCAAAAGACTAGGTTTTAGGTTTACCTGGCATCGGCGAGGTCGATTTTTTGTACGTAGGAGAGAGGGAGACAGAGCGTATACCTTCAAAACAGCTTCAGACTTGAATGTTATTCACTCCAATAGCCGCACCCAAACACAATCTTCCAGCGTGGAACAAAATACTAATAATTTAATAACCAATGATCAAAACATTCATCAAATTGAAGTTAAGGATTCAAATAAGAACTTCAACCATCCCACTTATCACCTTTTCGGATGGCAGAGGCGAAGCTGGATGATACAGTGAATGGTAGCGTCGTTCAAATCCCAGGATATAAAATCTTTAGACAAGATAGGAACTCGAATAGTGGTGGAGTTGCTATTTATATTCGTGTCTATCTTAAAGTTAAAATTTTAGCTACCTCCAATACTTATGTACAGGGCAGACCAGAAGTCCCTGAATTTATTATGGCTTCGGTACAACAGGGCAGCACTCCACCAATATTTACATCAGTAATATATCGTCCACCTGGAAGTCCACTTAATGAACCCAATTTTTTAAAAGCATTAAAGGATCATTCGAGAGATTACAGTCACAAAATCATTATAGGGGATTTGAACGGCGACCTTCTTAAAGATGGACGTGACGCTAACTTTATACGTAAACGCGCTAATGAACTTTCACTGCAGATCGTTGAATATGGTCCAACTCACAAGCATAGCTTAAGTTTCTAGCACATGGATTGACGTCATGCTCATAGACGACAGTGACACTGTGCTTGATTGCGACAATCATCCCCCGACTTGGCATGGTCGTCACCATGTACTTAACGTCACAATTAAAACGAAACTTCGGGAACTGGCCAGTGATTGTTTTACATATCGTGACTTTGAGAATATAAATAATGACGAGCTGGTCAGTCTCCTGAGAGAATGTGACTGGTCACGGTTTGGGGACGAGGTGTCTGATGTTGACGCGTCCTTGAATCAGCTCAGTTCTAATCTCATGGGAGCTGTTAATGTGCTGGCGCCACTGAAAACATTCACACCGCGTCGGGGCAAGCTCCCATGGGTCGATGCTGAGCTTGAAAGACTGTATAAAAAACAAGACGCTGTTTATAGACGATTTAAGCGAGTTGGGTCTGATGAGCTTCTGGAATAGTTCTCAGAGCTGCGCAGAGAAGCACAGATAAAAACAGATGAAGCTAGAATAAATTATTATCAGAACAAACTATTTAATGCCTTAGGTAGTAATAGGATCTGGGATGAGCTGCGCAGCCTGGGATTCCTGCCACGAAAGAGCGGTGCATTGAACGGTCTCTCGCCAGCGGATCTAAACGCGCACTTTGCTGAGGTGATGTCGTTGCTGGGGCATCTTTGGAAGGATCCAGTTTATCTGAAGTAAGTCTTAGTGACGCCATCCTCTCTGTAGTGCACTTTTCCTCTCAGGCCCGGGGCGAGGATGGCATTTCGTAAAGTGTCGTAGTTGGATCTCTTCCAGTCATCGGCAATATGCTCGTGGGTATGTTCAATGCATCGCTCTCGAGCGGGACTTTTCCGGCACTTTGGAAGAGGGCGCACATTGTTCCTTTGAACAAGTGTCCAGCGCCGTCCACTCCATCGGACTTCAGGCCGATAGCGTTGTTGTGATTTCTCTTAAAGGTGCTGGAGAAGATAGTACATAATCAAATACCAGAATATCTGGAAAGCAGAGGAGCCATCGACCCACTACAAACGGCGTTTCGACAGTATTACTCGACAGAGACAGCTTTACTGAAACTGACAGAAGACGTTAGACTGGGGATGAGCAAGAGGATGGTTCCTATCCTGCTATTGTTTGACTTCTCCAAAGTGTTCGACACGGTCTCACCTGGGCGTCTATTAGATCGACTTAGACGCCTCGGCTTTTCAAGGGGAGCTCTCTGCTGGGCGCAGTCATATTTATCAGGCAGAGAACAGTTGTTTAGTTGGATAGGAACGGACCTTGGAGTGCCACAGGGTTCTGTTCTGGGACCGTTGTTGTTCTGCGTATATATCAATGATATCAGTGAGGCCCTGAGAGGAAGTCAGATTGGGCAGATTAGGCACATACTTTATGCAGACGACCTGCTGATCTATACTCAAGCGCCGTGGGGTGATCTGGCTGAGGGCGTAGCGCGGCTTGAGTCAGCTGCCGTGGCCGTGTCTGGGTGGGCGGCGGATGCGTCGCTCAAAATGAACACCACAAAGACTAAAGCGATTATTCTTGGACGTAACTGCATTGTTAAAAAGATATACAATATGGGTCATCCTGGGGTTCGGATGAGCGACGGTGTCTATGTCCCCTTCTCTGACGCGGTCACGAGTCTCGGTATTGTGCTCGACCGTGGAATTACGTGGGAGCCACATGTATGGCTAAATAATATGGCAAAACAATTCAATAGGGTTCTGTTTAGATTCAGATTTTTCCATCGGCACACCACAGAGATCTTACGTAAAATGCTGGCTGTGGCCCTGCTCCTCCTAGATTATCCCTCATCTAGATTACTGCTCGGTTGTATACCTGGACGTGACACTTGAATTGAGACGGAGACTGCAGGTCATGCAAAATTCCTGTGCTCGTTACATATATGGTGCTAGGAGAGATGATCGCATCACGCCGTACAGGCGCGAGTAGGGCTGGCTGAGAACTGACTCTAGGAGAGACTATTTTATTCTGATTCATATGTATAAAATTGTCAGAATAGGCAAGCCCAGCTATTTAGCAACTTTCTTCACCAAACACACCTAGAGTTCCTGTGCGGAGTGATGTTAGAGAGCTAAGGGTTCCGCATAATAATATGAGTCTAGGAAACAAACCACTCAGAATTTACGAAGCAAAAATGTGCATATACTCTATACGCAATCTCCCATCACTATGTGCATTTAAGAAAGCAGTGAAGGCCCATCTACTTAGCCTTGACTAACAATTCTACTTATCTTTGTGTTGTGGAGTCTTAGTAATTTATTAATATGTGTTTTTTTGTCATAAACGTCCTAATTTATTACTTTCTCTGTCGTGCTGTTTTCAGTGTTGTTTCCCCGTCCTAATTTATTCCATAGACTAAGCGGGTATGAATGTATTTAAGTGTGTCTGGATGATGCGAATGTGGGCTGAAGCGAGTATGCAACTTTGACTGTGATAGTGAGCGCCATGCAATAATACTATTGTGATCTGACCTTACAAGACTGATTAAAATGAAGGTTAGTTTTAATTTTAATTTTATTTCTATCTTATTTTTACCTCGGCTTTAATTTTTTATATTAAATTTTAACTACTATGAGTGATAGATTTAGGTGTCAAAATATTGACCAGAAATTGTAATTATAAAGAAGGCCAACTGATATAATGACACTAATGTGATAATCCACCAACATTGTGACCTATTTAATAGTGTGTTCGGCTCGAAGTTATCAAATTACAGAATTGTTATTGATGCAGTATTATTGAAAAAGTGGAAAATTTTTCTTGCCAAAAGAAGTGCCTTTTTCTAGATTTAAAAATATTTATTTTTATATAAATACTAATTTTAAATAAACATCTAATTGAAAACTCTTTAAATAAGTATAAAATCTTTGTGTTTTGTAAAAATTTTGTGTTTTAGATCATTAAAAGATCCAGCGAGTAATATAATCTAGTATTACATATTCAAAAATTAAAGATGCACAGTAATCACTACAATGATAGGAGAAGAGATGTGAAAATGAATTGTAAGTAAATTTTTTTATTATACATTATTTAGTACCCAAATAAGTATGTAACTTTTAAGACAGAAGTAACGATAATTATTATATCGACAGGTTCCTTGCAATACCATCTATTTATGATTTTGAAGGAATGCGTCTATTGACTTATTAGTGTAGTATATTGTTATTTTATGTTACACATAAATTTTCTTAATTCTTATTTGCTAAATAATTTTTTAAAATTGATTAGAGAGTAGTAAAAGTGAGTATTAAAGATAATCATTAAGAAAGTAAAGTTACCTGTACCATAGTAATATTTATGACTTTGACACGTAATACATTTATAAGCTTATTGATAATGATGCTACTTTTTTTGGAAGAGTCATAGTATATTATAAAATCATCGGTCCATTTTCTATGATGGATAATTATCAAGGGTTAGATATGTAGAAAGATTTAAGCTTCGAAAAACCAAATTTAACCTGGTCGACCATCAACGGATTGTACAAAATGGGTTATCCATTAGGTCCAAAAATTGATCCATTTAGAATTAGAATTTTTAAAAAATGTAATGATATTCTAGACAATTTTTGCAATAACTATCATTTTTTTCTCTAGGCTCATCATCTATGAGAAAAAAAATTCATAAAAATTTGCAAAAATTGAAAAAGTGAAAAATCACTGATTTTTCACTTTGTCATAAAGTTAAGACTAATGGTTATTCGAGACTAAAAATTTTTTTGGTTACTCACGCACATATACACTACCATTTGGGAAAATTTCAGAATTTTCTATTTTTTCATCAACCGACTTGACGTGAAATGTCCCATATGTATATATATATACTAGGGCGGGGGTACCCCCAAGCTCGCTCCGCTCGCCAACCCCTATTGGTATGATTAAAATACTATTATATCTCAGTATTCGCTTGATACTTTTCATATTATTTTTCTATCAATCTTATTAATCTTTAAATATTAATTAAGTACGTAAAACTTAAATTCTTATTATATTATAAATAAATACACCTCTACAAATAATAATAATAATAATAATAATAATAATAATAATAATAATAATAATAATAAGAATAATAATAATAATAATATTATTATTTCTTATATCATATATTATTATTATCACAAGAGTCTCTTTTCCTTTCCCCTGAGTCCACAGGCGGACAGCGCACCAAAACACCGAGCGCATCTAGCTTCCACAGTGTCCTGAGTGACACGAGTAGTACAGCTAACTCCGCTGACTTGGGTATCCCGACCATTCAGGAGAGCAAGACGAGGAACATCTTGCAATCCATGTGGGAGGTGATTAGGAAAATGGAGAAGGCCATAGAGAAACAGGAAAACATCTCTAAAGATGTCAAGGAGGGCGTCAAGGACATCAAGACCCTCTTAACGGAAATGCAGGGCCAGTGCGAGAAAACCGAGATCTCAGTCAGACCATCCACGACTCTGAAACGTGTCAGAGGCGAAGACAGTAGCCCTGAGAAGGCTGAGGATTCCCAGAAGAAGGTGAAGAAGAAGAAGAGATCGACAAAGGCCCTAGTCCCCTCGATCCAAGTTACGAGCGTAGACGTGGTCAACACCAAGGACAGGGAAGAGGCCGCCCCAACTATGGAACCGTTGCCAGGTACTAGTAGGGATGATCCCCAAAATGCATGGCAAACGGTGTCCACAAAGAAAATCAAAAAGGGCAAGAGCAAAGAAGATTCACGGCGGAAGAAGGATCGAGCACAAGAAGGACGAGCTCCTAAACAACGGGGAGGTACGGTCTTGATCGTCTCCAAAGATGGAAAGACGTTCGCTGACATGGTTCGCACGTTACGTACGGTGGACGATGCGGCTGGAGGGTTTTCCGTTAGAGGGGTCACGAAGACCAAGAACGGCGCTGTCCTCATCCGCACCAACGCAGTAGGGGCCGACCAGCAGAAATTAAGCGAACGGATCAGAGAGGCAGTTCGAGATGAAGGGGGCACCAAGGATCTGTCACCAAGAGTCACTTTGGAGATTTTTGACCTGGACTACCTTACAGGACCGGACGAGGTACGTGACGCACTCGACAAATTGGTAGAACCAATCGCCGACCGGAAGGTCGCTGTGCTGGGGCCAAATAACAGGGGGCAAAAATTGGCAATTTGCGAATTCAACAACCGGGATGCAAAACTGCACTTGGAGCAGGGCAGAATTAAGATCGGGTTTGTCAGCTGCCGAATCAGGACACGACTAAGGGATTTGAGATGCTATCGGTTCCTCGGATACGGACATCGCAGGACTGTATGCAAGGGACCAGACAGAACAAATGCATGCTGGAAGTGTGGCAAAGAAGGACAAAAGGCTGGGGCCTGCCAGGGAGCTGCGTCCTGCTTCCTCTGCTTGCCGCTAGGCAGCGGAGACGGCGCGCGCATTCAAGGTTCGGCCTCATGCCGAGTGTTGAAAGAAGCTTTGACGGAGGCAAAGACAGGACAGAAGATGAGATGCGTTAAAAATGGCGACCGTCGTACAAGATAACTTGAACGGCTGTGCCCTGGCACACGCTTTGCTACCACAGCTGAGCAGAGAGATGGATGCGGATATCGTTTTGATTAGCGAGCCGTATCGAGACATTGACGAACGGACGTACTTCACCAGTGCTTCCCGGTCCGCGGCGTTGTAGGTTCGTGGGTCCTCTGCTTCGCGGATATCGGACTGGGGGAGGGGGGAGGATTGCGTCTGGGCCGAGGTGGCTGGAGTGACTTATGTCAGCGTATTCCTCTCCCCGAACTGCCGGACCGCCGAGTTGAGGGCGAAACGGGGCGCGATCGAGGATATCATGAGAGGCATGGAGGGCGAGGCGATCCTCGCCGGAGACGTCAATGCCAGGGCGGTCGAGTGGGGTATGACCACGACAAACAAACGAGGAAGTCTTTAGTTAGATATGGCCGCAAGGCTGGGCTTAACAGTTGCAAACGTGGGGAGGGTGACAACATACCGAAGACCTGGGGTTGGATCATCCATTCCGGACGTGACCTTTGTGACGGATGGACTTTCCTTGCGAATCGAACGGTGGCACGTGTATGAGGGATACACCGCCAATGGCCATAAATACATTGTATTCGACGTGAACAAAAGAACAGGAGCTAGACAAAGGACCATACCGACGCCACTGGGGTGGAAGCTTAAAAAACTCGACTTGGACAGGTTGCAGACTCAGTCGAACGCAGAGCCAAATCCGATAACAGTTATCCCCCGGGGTATCGAGGGCAGGGAGAAAGCGGAACTTTTATCAGAAGCGACGGTGGGACTCTTGAAAAGGCTCTGCGATGCTTCCATGCCAAGAAAACGGACGAGACGCGACAAAAAACCAGTCTACTGGTGGATAGATGAGATCGCGCGTCTCCGGCGCGAATGCCTTAGGCTCCGACGGAGGACTCAGCACGCCCGCAATAGCGCCGATGCATTGGTACTTTCAGAGGGGCATCGAATGGCGCGCCAGAGATTGAGGCGCACGATCAACGACAGTAAGGACAGTAGCTGGACGAATCTTATAAGCGACGTTAACTCTGACCCCTGGGGAGCGGGTTACAAGATTGTGACTCGTAACCTAGGTGGGAACGAGCCACCTGTTACTAGAGACGAAGCGACAATGGACAGGATCGTTGATGGACTCTTTCCGACGCACCCTGAATAAGTGTGGACGGGGGAGGAAGTCGACGATGAGCATGTGCCGGAATTCACCCGGGGTGAGCTCGACTCTGCCGTGTCTCAGCTCGCGGTGGGCAAGGCATCTAGATGGCATCCCAGCGGAGATCCTCCGGATAGTCGCAAAGCTACGCCCGAGGGTTATTCTGTGCCTGTACAGTATATGCCTGACGATGGGGGTTTTCAGCAAAAACTGGAAGACGGCACGACTGATTCTCATCGACAAGAAAAAGGGTGAGAATCCCGATTCGCCGTCTTCCTATAGACCGTTGAGTTTGCTTAACACGTTGGGCAAGCTCTTCGAGTTGCTGCTTCGAACCAGAATACGGTGCGCTGTGCAGGACGCCAAAAAAAAAATTTGTCACGAAAAAAATTTTGTCGCGAAAAAAATTTTTAAATATCATTTTGGACGTAAAATTTCCCGCTCTTTTCAAATCCGGTGTCAAAAATAGGGATTCCCATTCAAAAAAATACTTTGAGCTCGAAATGACCTTGAATTTCGAGTTTAAGGTCAAAGCTGTTGATACCATTAGGTGGTCCTCTCTGTTCTTAACGACTTCTATAGAGGTCATTTTTCGATATCTTAATAATTAAAAAAAAATACTCTTAGGGAGTTTTTTAAGCATCTGACCTTGAATTGTCCTTCTCAAGGTCATGAAAAAAAATTTAAAATATCGTTTTGGACGTAAAATTTCCTGCTCTTTCAGAATCCGTTGTCAAACATAGACTTTGCCATTTAAAGAAAACAGTCTGACCTTCAAGTGACCTTGAAAATTAAGTCCTAGGTCCAATCAGTTTAGACTATTAGTTGACCCCCTCTGACCTCTACAACTTTTGTCTCATCATTTGTTTTAAAGGTGGGGTGGTTTGGGAGATTTTCCCCTGAGTAGATTAAAATGGGACACCGTGTATAACCTAGGTAGTTAAAACCATTTACTTCCACTATTTTTACTCCTACACATTCATAATCAATTTTTTTCTTTTTTCCTTTTGTTTTCTTGCATCTTACTATTTTTAATTTATCTACAGTTAGTTCAAATCCCCTTTCTTTTATATATTTCTTTAGTTTTTTTAACATTCTATGGTGG
>JAPYZA010005586.1:0-12015 GCA_030522685.1 Eupelmus azureus
TTTGTTGTAAAATAACTAACGCGACATTGAGCGAATCGCGTGCAACGCGTATTACCTTTTTAATATACATATTTGAACGCGTCACGAGTTACGCGTAGAGATATTGTTCAACTCTTTATACTAATCAAATAGAAATAGGAAATAAACGTTAGAATATTAGTTAAGCTAATCAATGTTGTCGATCATATTTGCGTACTATTTACCTGGTTGATACCAGACCAACACCTATCCCAAAGCATGCTACCCAAAATATAAATTTATGGATCTAATAGTTAAATTAAATAGAGAATTTACAAAATAAGAAGAACCCCGCCACTCTCCGCGGTCCGTCGCAGAGCGACGGAGTTGACGAAGAGCTTAGACGGAGCAACAAACAAGTGAAAAGACGTATTGACTTGTATTAAGCTAAATGATTTCTGATAATTTCACCTTATTGAACAAACGAGTCAAAACGCCTCATCACACAATTTAAATTCAATCTAACTTCTAGTACAATCACTTGTTAAAACTGCAGTGAAAAAAAGTTTTGTACTTTCAAAGCAGCCTATCATGACCAGCTAATACTATCTACATTTTAGACACTAAGAGTAACATAATATGTTCCATAACTAATATGAAAAAAATGTATCCTACAAATTAAAATTTTTGCCCGATATATGAGTATGAGATAACAATTTTTTTACTGTTAACTTTTATCTTAACAATTGTATTGTTTTAATATTACTATTAGGACTCCTTCCGGGCGGTCCCATATGGGCTCCGTCAAGTGCGATTTGACACAGTTAAAAATTCCCCTTGGCTGAATTTTATTTTTTCTTAAGTGGTTTGCATGTTATTTTCTTTTAATCTTTTGAATTTAATTTTATTATGCTTGTTCGCGTCAGAGTCTGTACGTCAAAAAAAAAAAAAAAGTTTGTGTGTTTTAAATTAGCATATTTTTGTCTTGGAATGACTAATTTTTAAAACAGTTTGATCTGACCTGAGTATTGTGCATTATGCAGTTCTCTCTTTCCCTTTTGCGTTTTATTACATACTACCTTGATACATACTACATTTCATACCTTATTAACTCTTAAGAAAAGAAATGAAATCAAAATTGAAGATAAAGAATTCAATAAAAATTAATTATTTCATTACTTCATTTCTTTTCTTTAGATTACATTAACTTTCTATTAATATTTAATTTATAGTAATAAAAAGAAGAAAACAATATGTTTATACAATGAATATTACGTTTTATAATGAAGTCTAATTAATCGAAGGTTTTTCGGATTCTTTCGCTAGGCTTAGATCAAAATGACATTAATTTTAATATCGATCTCGTTAAGGCTTTTCGTCTTAATTTAAAAATATAACATTTTCTTGGGGTTTCTTCTTGCAGAGGGAGCAGGTCCTCTTCCATTTGCTCCGCTACTAGCGTGCGTTAATTTTATCGATATCATTTTGATTAATTGATTACTTATTTTCTTTCTTACTTTCATTACTTTGAAATGTGAGTAAGAGAGAAATGGATTTTTTTTAATTAATGGATTATTTAAAACAACAACAAACAATTTCGATTGTTTGATGCTCACCGAATTTGTGTTATTCGGGCCTTTAAATGAAACTGACTTCACGTAACTAGTCAAATTAGTGTTTTAACGGTTAGGTTGGAACAGTTAATAATAATTAATAATTCTATATTGTTTATTTTTGAAGAAATATCAGTTCAGTGAATTTCTTGCAGATAATCTGCATCACTGTGTTCTACATAATTTATCTCTTCAGGATTTTCATGCAGGCTTAGGTAAAGGTAATTATTGTGGTTACGGTTGTCATGCGGCGTATCGGGACGATTTCTACACACTGAAATCTGGGTCCCGATGACTCTAGGCGTGCAACAGAACATATATTTCATTTAACTTCATCACAAATTTAACTTTATCACAAATTTAACGACGAGAGAGTCTACCAAAATTCTAATATTAAGAAGCAGGCCGGCAGCGCACGAGAGTCGCGTACCTCCTGATTTCGCGGCGCGAGGACGGGGAGAGACAACACACACACTCGCAAATAATACTCACGATCATACAATAAAATAATAAAATCTTTATTCACTTAGAAGTTGGTTTGAAGATCTTTCTCGAGCCGCTTCTCGTCGCTGGTACAAAGAATATTCGCGTACCGTGCACCTGGGCGGCTTACAATCAGTCTTCGAATCTGTCCCGCGCTTTACAGCAGCAGGGACTGCGATAGTTTAACAGTTCTAAGGACGCACGAGAGATATCCTCTTCGTGCGTCTCACAACCCTATCATGTCGCGAAAACGATACCCTCAATTACAATCTTGCGCAATTTATACACAAAAATACTTACAAGTCAACTGGCCTCGACGGCGTCTGATTCAGCAGTGATGCCGGGCCCGTACCCTTTCACCCTCAGCGGCACGCGCCGCTCGCACACATGCTGACACACACACACACACAGTCTAGGGCCGGGGTGCCCTCCCGCAGACACTAGGCGCAATTAGCGCACCTAAATTCATCTGGCCCTCTTTGTCGTCTGCGGGCCGGAATATCCGCGGATGGGCGAACCTCGTGTCTCTCATGACGCTGCGGCCTCCGCGGGTTCCTATAACTACAACTAAATTACCTGAAACAGAGGAGAAAGGAATAAATAATAAGAAATAATTATTTATGTCTTTCTCTCTCTTCCGCATGAAAAGGCTGACGGATGACCCGTCAGTCACCCGTCACAATGTCCCCTCCTGAACCACAAATACTCCTGGGTTTGCAGTTTACAGGAACACCCTGTTCATGCGGAGGAGAAGAAAAGTGTCTCCCATTATTGTTTACCCTTGCTCGCATCCGCGAGTTGCGCTCCACTACGCAGCATCTCGCGTCGCGCCTTGCGAAGTTCGTCTGAGCACATCTCGCACAACACCTTCTCGCAGCTCTGGCGACAGGCCCTCCAATGATCCCAAGAACGCTATCCAGTGGACTCCTCCATCCTCCCGTGGGAGCTGCGGGCCGACCGCGCCTTCTGGCCGCGAGTCGTTCACCGATTGGTCTGCAATCACTTCTCTTTGGTTTGTCGCCTCTCTGGTTGGTATTGACTTCTGAACGTCATCATTTAGCCTCAGATTTCCGGCGTTGTCTCTCAGCTTCTTCTTCTTGGAGATATCGTTCGGCTTCTTGCTCGGCTTGTAGCCGTCGTCGCTCAGTGGCTTCCGCGAGGATTTAATGACGCTTGTTCATCTCTTCTATGAGTCTCAGTCTTTCTTCTTCCTCTTCATACTCGGCTTGCCTCCGATGCTCTTCCTCAGCAGCACGGGGGCGTTCCACTTCTCGTCGTTATGCTTTTGCACGACATATATCAGCGCTTCCAGCCGCTTTAGACGATCCATCCATATTGTTGGATCTAGTCGCAGCTTTGGCACGCGTGACTCAACTTCAGGCCGCAAGCTCTATGCTGGTCGCGGATTTCTCTCCAAGTTTAGAAAAGCAGGTGAAACTTGCGTGCTTTCATGCACCGCTGTGTGTATTGCATGTCTTAACTCATGCAAGTGATCGTCCTAGCGTTTATGATTCGCGCCCACAAAAGTCGCAATCATTGTTATCAAGGTACGATTCACTTGGTCGACCGGATTAGCCTGCGGGTAATATGGAGGAGTATTTACATGCTGCAATCCATACTCCCGTAACACGTTACTCAAGCGCTTTTTGATGAATTCTGTGCCGTTATCTGTTAGTAGATAATCAGGCGTCTACCGTCTCCGCTCGGTAAGTAGCCTGGTCGCAACACCCATCTATCTATATATAAGTTTATCATTTTTTCTCTCACTCCTCGGAGTGATGCTCTGTAGCTGGAGAACCCCCGGATCTGGCTCACAAGCTTGCGCTAAGAATTTCTGCGCCTTTTTCAGAGATTTTAAGACTCGGGAGAGTTTTATCCTACTCGTACAAAGCTAACCTTAAAACTGGTGTACGGACCACGTGACGACGGGCTGCGAGTGGCTGCTACGATGACTAGCAGTGTGTAACAACAACATCTGCTCATAGAACTGCAGGAAAGTTTTCTTGAGTCGGCCAGCTGCGTTTTTTAATATCTTTGCCGAGCGAGAGAAAATAAAATGTCAGGAAATCTTTTTATATATAAACATATTCTTTAAGGTTAGGTTTATACTTTTACCTCGCCCCGCGCTAGAAATTTCACTTTTGACCACAAGAGGGCGCGATGAGGAACACTAGCGCCAGCATAACTAAGATCTGCGCTGTCTGTGAAGAGGCGCCAAGAACATGGACAACACTAGTCCAATGCAACATCTACAATAAATTTTTTCACCGGTACTGTCTAAAGAACGGTCAAAGTGCATCGCAAAATAAGAAACAATTCTATACGCTGCCAGAGATATATCAGCGCGAAGGAGGTATCACGCGGCAAAGTGAGCAGTGCGAGCGCGATATATACATCTAGACTACGCGCCAACATACACGAGAGACGAGAGCTCTTCTCTATCTGTGAACCGCATGACGTTAGCATCGACTCCCATCCTCAAGAATAAGGGGTCTAGCAACGACGCTCCTCCTTCTCATAGCAACGTGCAAGCAACCTGCTCCTCATTTGCAAATAAGACACCTATCAATTCATTACTGGGCGTGGCGGAGCAGGAGACATCAACGCCTGAAGAGCGACTATCGACCTCCGACTCAATGGAGCTTCGCGCCTTAAGCTGCGCAACCAGTGCGCTTCCACTGTCTGCAGCTTTATCTACGGCCAGGGGCAAACAGGATCGCGCTACTTCTGAGACGCAACACTTACAAGGAGATGTCCCCACCTCTGGGTCGCGGATTTTACTGAAACTTTTCCAGGGCCTTTTTTGACCAAGAAAATGGAACCCGTGTCTCGTGGTTTCATGGAATAGGCCTTAAAACTTGAGTTATATGCATTTTCAGTATTATCTTAGGAAAAGTAGCTTTTACGTAAAATTAAAATAATCTTATGTACAAGAATCCTAGATTAGACATTAAAAGAGAAAATAAATCTAGAAGATTTCAGCTTTAATTTTCTTTTTTCAGAATTAAAAAATATTAATCCGGTCCAAAGGTATGGTAGTTTGAATTTGAGCAACAAGAAATACATGGTTAAATTATAAATATTAGCAAGTACAAATTTAAATAATTTCTCGTTGCTTTAATTCAAACTACCATATCTTTGGACCAGATTAATACTTGTTAATTCTGAAAAAAGCAAATTAAAGCGAACTCTTCTAGATTTATTTTCTCTTTTAATGCTTAATCTAGGATTCTTGTACATAAGATTATTTTAATTTTACGTAAAAGCTACTTTACTTAAGATAATATTGAAAAAGCTGTCACGCGGTTTTCCGCCGCGTATCTTTATTAATTTAAAGACGTCCCCGCGACGGTAATTCTCCCGCGCGAACAAAAAAAATTTCCGCAAATCGTCTCCGGATTTCACACTCCACGAGGTCGGCAACGCACTGAGTCGCGTGCCTCCTGGAGCGCATCAACGGGATTGCGGGAAGAGAGGTCAAACACACACACAAACACACATAAATCAAATCTCCGAAATTACCTTTTTACCATTTATTAAAGCCAAACTTACAGTCTGCGACCTGGACACGCTAGCTGGACACCTAGACACGCTGCTCGCAGGCAGCCGCACGCTGGTCGCTCACACTCGCACAGGGTGCTGTCCGGCGGACCGGCCCCACCACGTTACGCGCACACCCGAGGTCGCAGGAAGATCAAGGAACTTGATCTTCTGCGCCCAAACGTTCGCGTCTCCGGAAATCGTGATAAGCAAATCACGTCGCCGCTCGTGTAAAACTCTAAACGTCGCAAACGCGTGCAAACAATTAGGCAGGCCGGCAATTATTTGCCGAAACCCGCTCGCGCTCTCTCGCAGGCCCGCGTCGTTCGCAGGCCACACATTCACACACATACCAAAACAAATAACACCTCGGCGCCCTATAGGCCGCCGATCGCACTCATACATACATACATACACACACTTTTCTGCGGCTTTTCGCAGCTCCGTCGTCGCTGCACTCGGCCTGGGTGAAGATGTCCGCGGTCGGCTGCTGCAGGACTTGGACCTAGCGCGCCTTCCGCGGACGGGCGCGCCAAGCTCATCCAACACTGCATCCAACCATACGGTCGGATCGAGCTTCAACTTGAACGAGCTTGGCTCTACTTCGCACCTTAAGCTCTTCACCGGCTCTGGATGTCTTCCGAAGTTTAGGAACGCCGAAGATACCTTGGTGCTGGCTTGCACACCGGTATTTATGGTGTTCCTGAACTCGTGCAAATGCTCATCCCATCTGCCATGATTTGCGCAGACGAAGGTCACAATCATGGTTTTGTGAGTGCGATTTACCCGCTCCACAGGATTTGCTTGCGGTTGGTACGGAGGAGTCGTAGTATGTTCAACTCCGCATTCGCTTAGCCAATTCTCCAAGGTTTTGTTTACAAACTCCGCGCCGTTATCGGTGAGGAGAAAATCTGGCGTTCCCCACCGAAATAGCACTAGTTCCTCCAAGGCTCTCGCAATATTCTTCCCGTTGGCCGTTCTCATAGGTTTCATCTCGACCCAACGTGTGAACCAGTTCTGGAATACGACCACATACTTATATTGCTTCGTACTCCGGCGCTCCACAATGCGCTTACCCATCATGCCTTGTGGTGCGGCCTGAAATACTTTGTATCTCTAGCATATATCACAGCTGAGGACAAACTCTCTCACTCCGTGATAAACGCCGGGCCAATAGTACTCAGCGGCCACGCGCCCATACGTTTTCTCGACACCGAGGTGTCCAGCTGACGGATCGCAGTGTACATCGCTGAGCACTAGCTCTCGATGCTTCTCCGGTACTATCAATCTCCAGCCTTCTTCATCCGAAATTACTGCATCGAGTAGTTTGTCGCAAGTGAATCGATACAGCCTTCCGTCTTCAACTTTCCAATCCGGAATTTTCCGAGGGAATTGCTGCAGTAAATACGTATATTTCTTGCATTCTTCGCTCATGGGGACTTAGTGGTACGCCTTCTTCAAGTCGACCTTGGAGATAAACTTCGCTTTGCGCAATTTATCCAATATCGCGTCGATATGCGGCATTGGATAACTCTCAATGCGCGAAAGCTTCTTTATCTCCTTATAGTCGACACAGAAGTGGAAATTGTCGGAGTTGGTACCGACAATCACCGGTGGGCTGCACCACTCGCTGGCGCTAGGCTCGAAAATCAATATGATGTTCTATAAGGGTCGTAAAGCCAGCTCATCCACTCTCGCACGCTGCTCTTCAGACGCTTCTTCGATTCCCGCGCACTCGACCTTGACTTGGGCTGCACTACCGGGATCTCCGATTTCTCTGGCTCCAAGGAAATTTCTTCATTCTCCGTCCAATCCGATCTTCCACCGGGCTGATTTATGCTCTACACGCACGTCCCAGTCGATCGCAAAGTCCAAGCCTAACACTAGGCCGTGTTCTTTCGCGCCCGAGACGCGCAGAAGAATCGGCTGCTGGAATTCTTCAACTTCTAGGAGAACCTCTACAATTCCATAAGTTTGTATCGGCATTCCTCCAGCTCCGGCGACCACTTGCTCGAATTCGCACCACTTGTTTTTGCACGACTGCGCTACGCGCACGTTCACAAGTGACACTATTGCGTCGGGGTCGTACAGCGCGATGATATATTGTCCGTTGAAATTTACGGACAAATAATGCCGCCTGTCAGCTGTACCGACCGCCACGACTTCGAGCGGCTCGGCCGGAAGGGCTTAGTTGTACACATCACAACTCCTGCCCCTCACCTCCTTGGATTGCAGAAACCCGTTCTGCACAGTCCATGCCCTGACGGCCCGACGAGCCCGCCCGCGCGCCCTGCTTTCTCAGTTGAAGCTGGTCGCGGCGCACGAAGTCGCACCTCTCCGCGCTTTCGCTCAGCAGAATCTCCTTATTCTGTGTAGTTATCGCGATTGAAGGCGCCCTTGATAGGCGGTCCGATTTCGAAACACCGACATCTTCGCTTCTCCAACCGATTCCAAACGAGGCGCTCAAGTCGCTCTCTGTCTCACTTTCCGAATAAAATCTGATTTTCTTCTCATTTTCGAGGTGAGCCGGGGCGCCTACGTCGCTCGTCATCTCACTTTCCGAATTATCACCGAAACTTCCACTCGGGCCGAGTCGAGGCGCACTATATAGTCGCTCATCGTCTCGCTCTCCGAGTTCTTCCCGATTGACCTCGAGGAGATGCTTCCGACTGCATCTTCTAGGTCCATAGCCGCTTCACCGAATGTCCCCTCCCCGTAAGACTCGTAGATCTGCGAGATTATCTGCGCGCAGTAGGCAGCGGGGGCTCTACACTCCTGCTCGTCCGTTTCCCGCCTGAATTAATCCTTGGCAAATCGCCACGCAATCACGTCACGTTTTGCGCCCCGCACATCATGCAGCAAGTGACCGCTGGATTAATTTGTGCCGCTGGCGCTCTCTGCTGTGCCGTAGGCTGCCACGGCACACGCGGCTGGAATTGTTGATGCGCTGGCGGCTGCAACTACGACTGCGCCAACGGCGGCGGTCGCTGCTGATTTTGCTGCTAGCGCAAAAATTCCATCTGGGCAATTCCTCGAGATATGCCCATGTTCTCCGCAGGTAAAACAGGTGCGCAACGCGCACTCTGCTGCACGATGGCCGACGGCTTTGCAGACATTGCACACACCTACAAAACCATTCGGCGCCGCGCCAGGAGCTCTTGTTGCCGGCGAGCTTCTCCAATTTTGTCCGGCTGGTGGCATTTGGTTCTGCGCCGCCATTTTTTGTTGTGTTTGATTTCCAAACCACGCGCTTTGAAGAGACGCAGATTGGATCAGCGCAACTTGCTCCGAAATATTCTGCTTCTGAGCATTTTTCTAGCCCCTCTTACCACCTCGCTTTCCACGTTTTTTCTCCTGTGGTTCAGCGAAGGTGGTTTGTGGCGCCTCTTCTTCCACCAGCGCCACATGGGCGTGCGGCTTTGCAGCTTCGCGCCCATGCGCAGAAGCTGCTGTCTTGCCGTACTTCGCCATATTCTCCGCAATTTCTTCCCACCGTCTACCGATTTTCACAATCTCATCCAAACTCCGGACCGAATGATGCATGACGACCTCCTGGTACTTAGGCAGCAGCTGTTTCAGCGCAAATCGTACCAGCATCTCCTCCGAATGCGGCTGCTTAAAGCGGCCAACTATCAGCTGCAGTTCACAAATAAACTGCGCTATTGGCTCGCCTTTGCGCTGCTCTTTAGCGCGTAGCTCCGTGTAAAGAGCGTCTTCGGACGCTTCCTTACAGAACTGCGCTTTAAATTTCTCCGTAAAATCTTGAAAACTCCGCATGTGTGGAGAGGCCGACAAAAACCATGTTTGCGCAGGCCCTTCAAGCACACATAATAGAGAGGGTAGGACCACTGTGTCCGTATACGGAGTGTCCCATAAGCATCTCTCCAATTTTAGCAAAAACTCGTCCGTATTCGCTGAGCCAATGCCCGAGAATCTCAGGAAATAATTTCTGAGACGTTTAACGTACTAGTCACGGCGGCGTGAGTTCAACTCGCCTGTCCGCGCGCACCCTAAGCGGTCGCTTGTGCGGGACTCCAAGGTGCTGGTTGATCTCACACTGCTCTCCGATATTCTTCGCCGTAGCATCTTCGTTGTCGCGTCTGTAGGCAGCGACCTCTGCTCCTGACCGTGTGTCGACGTTTTATCTGCCGGCGGATCTACCGGCTGCTCCTGATTACCGACCGCGCCCGTTTCAGGCTGTTGGTGATTTAAGCCACTCAAAGGATCCACTTTCTGCCGTTGCCGAGCAGCCTCGCGATGGAACATCGAGTGCAATAACGGCATCAGAGAGTCCATCATCTCCATGAATTGAGTCATGCGCTCCGGTACCGCATGCTCGGGCGCGCGCGCGGCAACTGCTTTTGCGAGATTTCTGTTATTTTGAGCAGCAGCAAGCCCTGGCGGAGCGACAGGCCCTCTGTAACCAGGAGCTTGCGCTCCGCTCGTTGGGTTAAGTGCGCCCCAAGGCTGCAGCCAATATGGTACCGGCCAAGGGTTCGCTCCGGGGCTATGCTGTCGTGCTGCTGACAACGATGAGCTTAACAACCCTACCGCGCTTGAGGCTGCAGGAATTTTCCAAGCCGGGATTGAACCGAAGTTCCAGCTCCAAGTGGGAACCGTCAAAGCTCCACTACCCAGCAATCCCGTCGAGACTGTCGAAGCCTCAATCTGAAGCTGCGACTCCATTGATGTGGTAATCAGCAGCTCCGATTCAGGCTCGACGAGGTTAGCACTGGCATTGAATTATCAACCGTCGTGTTAGCTGTGAGTTCAGCATCCTGCCCGAGAGAGACCAAAGGTGTAAAAGGGATTGTACCCACCTTGCTCTCGTACTCGAGCAGGACCTCGTCGAGTCCCGTCTCGGAGAGTTCGGTCGCGCCCTCCTTATCGATCGCCGAAGCCGAGCTCTTTTTGTTGGTGCGCGATTTCGCAGCACCAACTCTCCAAATTTTCTTGCAGACAAAACTTGATCTGCCGCGAGAACGGAGGGACTGGAAATCCGCTAGCGGGTCCTAGGGGAATATCTCCGTCAGGCTTGTCTGTCTGAGGAGATATCTCCAGAAGTGTTCTTTAAGGAGCTGCTCGGAGCCCTCCGGGTTTAGACCGGTGGCCATAATCGCCGTCAGCAACTCGTCGTCGGACATCTTATCCACGTTTCTCCGTAGAAACCTGGCTTCGCTGCTCCGCCGCAGCAAGTGGCAGACGCGCCGTTCGTAGTCGGCCTTCTCGGCCGACCCTTCCGCCATCGCGCAAAATTAAATTTTATTTTACGTTTCTCCGAAAAAATTGTGTAAATAGCGCGACTGCGTCAGCGCTCTCTACACTTCGACAACGAACGAGAGAAGAAAAAATAATTTGTACGCGCGCGCTTTATAGCTGCGTCGCGTAGAACCCAAAAAAAAATCTTTTTTTTTTGGGTTCGCGCGCCTGCCCTGAACTCCCAGGCGCTTATCCCGCGTGTTCCGACCCTGCCGAAAAGTGAGAGACGGACGATATGCTGGCTAAGCGCGCGAGCTCGTCTCAGCGCTCCAGCCGCAGTACCCCTCTCTCTTAAATTCAAGCCTACAAATAATCAGTCAAAGAAATGTTCTCTTTTAACCAAACTTGGAGCGGTAGGCGCTCGATCTAATTCACCGTTAGCTTTATTTACAGCACATGAACTAAACAACTTTTGTGCCGCTGTTGCATCTGCTCATCCGCAATGTTGTCCCGTTGAGCTTGAAAGGATCCTTGATATACCACTAAATCAAGACGCTCTTATCTTTGATGTTGTACTGTTTACGAATGTCCAGGTTCTGCAGGCTTGCTTGGCAGCTTTACCCAGGGCAAAGGGTCGTAGTGTGGACAACCTCCCACTCTACTATTTTCAGATCTCTTTGTGCGTAGCTGCTAAATATATGACTGAAATCTTCAACACATCATTGAATACTGGTATCTATCCTGACATCTGGAAAAAAGCGTTGGTTATTCCGCTAAAAAAGACCGCAAATCCTGCTTCCCCGTCTGATACGAGACCTATCTCTACCCTAGCTCATTTTGCCAAGGTTTTCGATAAACTAGTCACAGAACAGCTGTTCAATTATCTTGAAATGAATTATTTATTATTCATTATATATATACATTTCAGTACGCAATCTGCCTTAATTAAAATCGCTGATGACATTGGACGTGGTATCGACAAAAAAATGGTTACCATTTTACTTTTGTTTGATTTTAAAAAAGCATTTGATACTGCCAAATATTTCACACTGCTTAGGGCCATGCGAAAACTAAACTGTTCTGACAAATTTATTAAGGGGGCCAGCCTCGGTTGAAACGAAATTTTTGGAAAAAAAATCGATTTTGTTATTATTTTCTTATTTGATAGAAGAAGTCCTGTAGAATACACTCCTGAAAGCCGTTTATTTGAAAAAAATTTCGT
>JAPYZA010005587.1:0-14609 GCA_030522685.1 Eupelmus azureus
AAATATGAAACAAGTATATTAATATATTTTTACTATGTTTGATCCAGTCTCAAGTAATGGAAAAATAAAATAAAAAACCATTTCTACATTGACAAAGTTCCGGTGTGTTCAGCGTGGTATGGTCGTTGCCGACAGTAAAGACGCTACGCAGCATTGATGTAGTCACTGAATTAAATATCGATAATACAGATTTCTACTATTTTTTGACCAAAAAAGCGACACCACAAATTTTTTTTTTTTAAGTTTTTAAATTCGAACGCTTTAAAATCAAATTAAAATGATGTTACTTATATGCTTGAAAAATATTAATTTGATAATATAAAATAATTTAAAATATTTGAAAATTAGATTATTTAAACATGGTATTTTGTTGCTAGTCCCTTTATAAAAAATTAACGTGTTTTTTATTGATGACAGTTTATTCCATATCTGATTGGCTGAAAAGATGCATACTTTTTTTTTTGATAATTATTTTAAAAATTAAAGAATATATGAAAAAATTCGTATTCTTTATTACAAGTACGGTTCATCATTGCCTTACAGAGATCTAATTTATTATTCATAGATATCAAGATTGAGATTTTCTCTAATAACGACTTCTCAGCGAATTTAAAAAGTTGCACGAAAAAATAATCAAAAATTACTTATCAAAAATCACTTCACATTTTATTTTTTGAAACAAAGGAAAATCGTTCCATCTCCATGATATCATGAACGCAACTCTTCTTTCTTCTCATATTGCAATTCGAGCTCAACGCACAACGAACAATGCTCGTCAAAATTCTCAGCCTCGAATACAAAAACCAAAAAAGAACAAAAAAAATTGGCTAAAAGAAAAATTGGAAAACGGGCGGCAATTAAGAGCTCTCGCAATTTTGCATCAGTGTGATGGTTATGAGCATGAGAGGCCGTTTGTTTCTCGTCACGCTGCAAGCGCCGGCACATTACGCAAAGGCCAGCTGAACGCATAAGAAAAATGCAAAATGAGGCTCTTTTTAAACCAGCCGAGAAGTGTACGAGCGGAACAGGCGGCGACGGCGCTTCGAAGGCTCGGTGCCGCGTGTCAATGGCCTTTTTAATCGGGGATAAGGTCGGTTTATGATCTGTTGCTGTGATTCTTAAGGCGTACAGCTAATTTTTAATGTTAGTAATAGTGGAAATCATAGAAAATCTTAAAATGTTTATAATACCGCTAAATAGTGATTTTAAAAGTGTTTTAGTATGCAATCGTTTTTCTTATAGAATATGAAAAGTTTCACTTCAGAAATAACTTTAACATTGCGGTGTAAACCCAGCTAAATTGTCTGTTATATTGAAACATATTTCTTAAGATTAAATATGTCGAAGAGATTTTTTTATTGCTCATTTTTGTAGAAAAAGGTTTATTTTAATTAATAGAACCCAAAATTATTTGATGTGTATTTAAATTAAATTGGTATCTCTCAAGTACCTTTGTATTATGTACCACCATTAAGATTATATTTTGTTACTCGTTTCTTAGAAAAATAGTACCTGGTAGTTATGTACTCAAATATCATTAAAAATCTCCGTACTAAGAGAGTATCAGCCCCAGTCTCAGCCGCAATCTAGACTCATCCAGTGAACTCCAAAAAAGCCATAGACTATTGCACAACTGCCACCTACTCAAATCCTAGTAATCAGTCGTCCCTTTATTTTTCAATAATAACATATGCTTAGCCGTCATAAATTGCTGAAAAACTCGATAATTCCAGTCGTTTTCCAAAGTGGGTCAAAAATGTCCGTCGTCGATATTCTCAGAAAAAAGGTGCGAAACAAAAAAATAAACAAGCACATTTTCACCGTCGAGAAAATCGGAGCAGTTCTTGTTAGGCAAATCGTGTGCGTTCTTAATCTTATTAGTTCATCTAGTTTGAAAAGGATGAGCAGGACCGGGTGCAAAAATTCTTATCTCAGCAGTCGCGTAGAGTGGATCGCACGAGATCAATATTTATAAATGTAATCGCGCTTTTCATTTGGCTCAGAGGACTTGATTAACTGCAATTCAGCGGACATTAAGAAGATGGATCATCATTTGCAGTGAATTACAGGTTAGGAAATATGCGGTAACGTTACCCGTGAATGTATGTCATTGAATATAAGTTACTCAAACTGGATGGATGCAAAGATAGCTTGATTTTTAAGAAATGATTATTGATACCATGCGTACTAAATTTATTCATAAATTAACCAAAAATATTTGATTCTGACAAATTGTATTCCAAGGTTGTTAGATCATTACCCTCAATGAAACAAATTTCCATATCGTAATTAGAACAAATAAAAACACCTCAACCGACTATAATTTTTCTTATCACAACGTCAGCACGTCAAGACAAAAACAAAATGACTTCACCTGCATCCTACTTTTCCTACACTCGACCTTGCTCCACTACTTTGAAAATTTTTGCACTTGGTCCCGATGCCCTGAAGAATGTCACTGCTCCTCGTATAAATTTTCTCCTCCTGCTCGTAACCTTGCACCGCTTTCGAATCTTAATTAGAGCCCCGGCGCCTTTCGTAAGAGCTTCGAGGTCACGAGTGAGTATTACATGATCGTCCGAGGATGGAATACTTATCGCGCATCCTTTGTTGTAGACTAATAAGCATAAAGTGCGGAAATTTTAATAATTTGCCTTTTATGCTCGCGCGGAGTGGTCTTTTATCGATAAAGCCGCAGTGGATGATGACTTGGACGTAGATTCTTGGAATGAATAAGGATCGACTTTCGCTGCTGAGCGAAAAGAAAATTCAGTTGTTCATTTTCAACAATGAAAAAAGATACTAATTCGCTTGAGAATGTCCAGCTAATTGTTACGTTTCTGTACATCGTGACAATCCCTGGAGTGTAAAGCGAGCCTCGTATTTCAAAAATTCACGGTCTGAGCCAGACTTTCCCGGTGTTAAAAATTCAACACGCAGGCGAGAATAATAAAAAAATTACTTTCACCTCCTGGTCCGGCAAAAATTGCACAGCCCACAAGTCAATGTCAAGGTCCTGCCTGGCCGACGGACAGACGAGCTGATAACGTAGAGATGAACACGAGTGCAAGCAAAGTCAGCGCCGCCGTATATCACCGCCGCGGACGACAGAAGAGCCCCGGGAACCTCGCCGTTGCGGTCCCGTTACCGGACGCACGTATGTCAAGCTCTTTCTCGTTTTTCTTGCGTGGAGTGCTTTTTCCAGGAGAAGTAAAAATGTTTGTTTTTTTTTAGAATGCTTTGACACTAGGGTCTATTGGCGTTGGACAAGGTTTCGTTGTTTGTGACAGCAATTTTATTTGGTGAATTAATAGTTGGCTCATTTAGAAAATTAATTAAGCAGCAAATCGAATGTTTGCTGATAAAGATTCGCTGAAAGCAAATTTCACTTTATGCAGACAGCTGAGACATTTTTTGTATTTCTCGTGAAAGCGATCGATTTATCACGTCAATGTTGTTACATGTTTGATTTATGGAGAGGATTAATTAAACTGAGCTCGTTCCGACCATCTTTAATAAAAAAAAATTTTGATCCGATCAAACTAGAAATTTATTCAATCTAGAATGTCAGTAGATTTATGTTCCCTTATTTTAATTTATTCTGAGCTACAAATATTAATGCTTGATGAAAACATTGTGCAGTATACGATGAGAACTTTTTAAAAGCGCCGGAGAAAACTGATTAATAAGCAAAATTTACCTTTTCAACGATGTAAAGGCTAATTGTATTCACGCTAGAAATGCTTTAGAAATTACATTGTTTAATCGAGATTTTCAAATTTCTAAACATTTACTGGAGCCATCAGCCAAGCTGTCAGTACGATTTAGCCTTCAATTAAACAGATTGGAAAACATTAAAATTTTTTTCGGCAAAACCAACAAAAAAATGTCTAGACGGATTTCACATTATTAAAATGACATTAAGTTTCCTTTTTTCGGTTAAAAACTGCTTCATAATCTTGTCTGACAATACGAGAGCGATGCTTCTCCTAACGGGCAAGTCTCTTCGCGTACTTTCTCCGCGACGCTCTTCACTCTTCGCTGGGTTTTTCGACTTTCGACTGTAAGTCAACTGCCTTTTTCGAAAACTCGACAATTTTAACGGTCTGTATACGCGCAACACGCATGTAGAGGTACACGTAACTGTCGGGCGCATTCGATATTTTCGTTATGTTGGAATTAGCAAATTAAACGGCTTTTTGTAGTTGAAAGGTATTTTAAAAAAATATTTTATAACTTATAAATTACTATGGTTTTTTTGTATCAAAATCTAAAAAATATATCATTTTATGTTTTAGACAATAATCTTTTGACTTTTTCTATCAATTTTTATTAAATATCTATTTTTCTTTTCGAATCATCAATTCCTAATTACTTTAAGAGATCCTACAGTGACAATTTGAAAACATATAATCAAAAAACATTTATTTTGAATTCAGAACGATACTTTAACCACATTGAAAAAAGTTTAGCCGGTAAAAAAGACTTTAACAGATTCCATATGATTTTCTCTCTCTCTCTCTTTCTTCCATTAATATAATCAACCATTATTAAACAAAATTTAACAAAAATTTAAAATTCTTTTTAAAATTCGAGTCCTCGTCTGGTTGCGATGCGACGCTGTGTCACAGTTTATCTAGATGTCTATTATCACGATCGCGAGTCACCGGAACCGACTGGCATATTCGATAGAAGATGAAGGTTCCGAAGAAAGAACAAATCGAAGTGGTGAAGAGTGTTGAGTAGAATCTGATCAAAACTATGGATTTTAAAAGTAAATTTTCGTACTGGTGAATTAAAAATAGTATTACCTTTACGAAGAGGAATTTTTACAGAGAAAATAATTGTTTTTTGAATTTCTTATTGCCACATTATAATAATCCTTTTTTGAATTGGTGATAATTTGCTGTTCACATTGAATCGTCAGCGCGTTATTGCAAATTCGTGAATAGAGTTGATGTAACGAAGATTGCAGAACATTGAATCTGCTAATTCAAATTTAAATGGCTGAAACATCACAAATAAAGCCGTGTTGCGCGAAGAAAGAGAAGAAATCGAAGCGAATTGCAAACTGGAGGCGATTGAACTTTACAGTCTAGAATGAATATAGTAAATGTTTCCAGTGATTCGAACTGTCATTGAATATACATTACTCTAAGCGGAAAAATTATAGTGCTACCTGATATAGAATACATGATAGAAATTTAGTCAGCAAGGTAAAATTTTGTTATTACCGTTTCCTTTTCCCCGAGGGATCGCAGAATCACGCGACATTTTATCTAACTTTTAATATCTTGCGAATCATCTTGCCAGGCACATTTTCTTCTGCAAATTTTTCGTGCTATATAATGGTCTGTAATTTCCTTGCTAACGTATCTCTCTTATCGCAAAATGTCGACTTTATAGAGAAATGAATGTTATAATTAAATATTAAAGAAAACAAAATGACAATCTAATAATCAAGATAAGTTTATACTATATGTAGCTTTATAGCTACACAGCACCAGTAGTTTTTTAAATTTATGCGCACTAACAAGTGCACATAAATATTTTTATAATTGGGACTTTCAGATGTTTGAATTAGTCAAGAAACGAAAAAATACGTAAAGTAATTGCATTCTAATAAAAATACTCTTTTATCGCCTACATCTTCAACTTATCAGAATAAATTAGATCTGCACCTTAACCAAACGGCATACATCACTACCAGTGCATGGAAAATCATTAATCAGAAAAAGAATCTTCATCCTCTAAATAGCGTACCATCACTATAACCCACCCGCAAACCAACAATTACACCACCACCGCAGCCCGAACCCAATCCCTCTAAAAACATCCACCCTCGCGCTCACCACCAACATTCAAAACATACACCCACAAACACAGACCAACGTCCAGGTTTTATTTAAAAAAAGCCAACCGATCCTCGGCTTTATCCCCTTCTCCGCATGTTCGCTGGTGCGTTTCTCTCCTCTCCATCCGTCTCTTTCTCCACTTCCTTTCACCGGCCAGTACACGCGCTCGCGCGCAGGGGGAGGCCGCGCGCACGCCAGTGGCAGCGGCAGCAACAGAGCGAGACGCCGCTCTTGCTGCCGAGAGCTCGCCCAGAGACTCTGACCACGCGATATGCCGGTCAGTTTACGCCGCGCGAACGAGCCAGCCGGTCGTGTTCGTTTCAAGCATAGGCCCGATCGCGTCCAGTTTCAGTGTGTAAGCTCTGTGGTGGTTCGACGGTGAACGGATAGTGAGACGAGGTGTGGTGGATTGTGCGAATTATCGAAGAAGAACGGATGAAGAGGAGTGAAGGGAGTCGCGGATGATGGTAAATCTTTTGAGGGTGAGGGTTCATTGAGGTGCTTGCGATGGGATGCTGTGAAAAATTTAAAGGGTGTTGTTCCTTTCAATTGCTGAGTCTTTTGGCCCAGTTGATTGATTATTTGGGTTTTTAATTATTCCATTGGAGAAATTTAAAACTAGACGTGACTTAAAATTAATTACAGTAGGATCTGTAGATAAATTTTGCAGCTGTATCCGCAAGTTTTGTTGATCGTTAAAGTGGACTTTGAAATGTCTGCTTTTATCTGCAATTGTAAGTGATTAGGAGACGGGCATTAAGATTCTTGAATACTTGGAAAATAAAATCTTCATGACAGGTTGGAGGAATTGAATTAACGTAATTGAAAACTTTATAGAAGTTATAAATATTAGTAAATACCTTTATTATTCCGTTAAGAATTTTATCAAGCTAATAAAATAACAAAATAATTTTATAATTAATGTTCTCTTCGATCATAAACTATTTATTACAGATAAATTGATTAAAATAAAAAAATACGTGTGTGTGCGTGTGTGTATGTGTTATGAACGGTAACAGAAATAAAACAAAGGAAACTAGAAAAACATTTGTCCTTGTTCGCAAAGCAGTTCGTAACTATTTTTCTAACAATTTTTTTTTTTTCATATTTTATTAGAAAAATGACAAACTGTGTATTCAAGGATAAACTTTGCGTGGGTATAAAATAAAGCACTTTTGTTATAAGCTAATTACAAGTTTAATGAAAACATATTTTTTTCTCTGAATAGTCTATTAGAAAAGCTGCACAAAAATTATTAATTTTTCTTCAAACGAAATTAATTTTTTGTTTAAAAAATTATTAAAACAATCGATACGTAACTCTTGTATTGGTACGAACATAACATCTTACTACAATAATTATTCTCAAACACATCGTTATCTCAACCAACCCTCAAATACTTAGGAACAAGCCTTGAAATTCCATAGACTCTAGCCAGCATACTATACTAAAACATTCCCACATCCTCTCAAGCCGATTCGGAAATTCGCTGATTCGCATTCCTGGCTGTTCTATGCACCTGACCGGGGCAAAGAGAGGAAGAAAGAGAGAGAGAGAGATAGAGAGGGAGAATGACAAAGTCCACCAATTAACGAGTGTCGGCTTTAATTACAACCGCGGCCTCCTGGGTCGCTGATGTCCGGTGTAATAACGTGCAATTTGCGCGACTGTCGCACGCGTGCCGCAAACGGGTTTTCAATTGTTGCGCGCTCGCGAAATTTTTCTCGAGAGAACCTCGCGGTGTTTAGCTGAGGAAAATGGTTATGAGTGACAGTAAGAGAGATGAGGAGGAGGGGAAAGGTATATTGCGTAAGGGTCGTGATGAAGAAGGCGGGGTAATATGGATTCGCGGATGTGTGCTGATTTTTTGTTTTTGTTATCAGGGTCGTGGGAAGGGTTTTGATAGGGTTTTGCCAGGATAGAAATTGGAGAACATGGTCAAACTTACATGGTCAAACTAAAATTTAGATGATCTGGTTTTGAAATTTTAAAGAAGTAGTTTAATTAAGATTGTTTTAAAAATATGTATCAGATTGGATTTTATCTGAATGTCCCTCTCACCTGATTTTTGTATAAGGAAGAAGATCGCATTGATATATTTAGTAAATTGAAAAACAAAAACAAAGTTTAAAAACAATTAAGAATTTTCGTGCTTAACGAATCTTACTGTTTATCTCCTGCTGAGCAGTTTCATGAATGTGATAATAAAAGACGAAATTGAGACATCAGGCTTATGAAAGTCTCCTTAACTCCTCGAGGACGATTTGATTTTAATTGGCCAACACAGTTATTTTCTGGTTTTAAGCTGACCACAGCAGGATATTTCAGTTTCTTTTAATGAATATCTGTAAAAATCTTTATTGCTTTTATCAGGCTGTTCAATTAAATTTTAATTAGTTCGAATAACAAATTTTATTATTGTTAAAAATAAGATTTTATTGTACGCGAACAATTTTACAAAAACAAAATAAAACAAAATAAGGTATTAAGCACACAAATAAAAATAAAATTTTCATTAAAAAAAAATTATCATCAAGTAGTTTGTATTGAAATTTGTTTTGTAATTTACAATCCATTAAAAAGAAATTTAGACACCGAGCTCATTAAAAAAATTCTTAGAAAATGTATCCTCGATAATAGCTTCCCATTCTTTGCACCCTTGTGCAGATCGCTTCCAAACGAGCACTGTTAAAACTAAATTTTCCCGTGAACTGCCTATAATGCAACCATCACCGTTAGTTGCGTCACGAGAAGGACACAAATGGGGAAAGCGATTAAAAAGCGGATTCCTCGACTCTTGGAAGCCAATATTGCTTGTCGTTAGATGCTATCATCGGCTGTTTATCTCGTCTGACTAACGTTGAATCCGTTACCTTAAGGGTTGAGGATGATCGGCTTTGACTAATGAAGGACACGACATGGGGAGACTTGACAAAAGGTTCAGTTTGATAGGTGCAATTTTAAAAGATGGCTGTCTAACGTTTTTCCGTTGTGTCGTGTGTGTGGCGTGAGATTTTATGATCGCGCTGAGAAAACTAACTATTTTTTATGAAAAATAGATTATTTTAAAACAAAAGTAGATATTTTATTTAAATATTCACTACAAGTTAAAACTTCTTAGCTATTTTCAAAACAATAAAAAGAAAAAAGTTTTGATTTTACAGACTAAAAGATTACTAAAAAACTTTAATGATTCATAAAGTGTTCATAACTTACCTCTAGGTTCTCTAGTCGCAAACAAAGCCCACCTCGAAAAGCCACCCTTCACAAAAGCACGTACCTAATCACAATAGAGATCCACGAAAGATCGAAAGACAAAAAAGCCTCCCTCTAGACCGCGCCTAGTCATACCATAGAACTCGAATAGGTCTTAATAAATTTCGACGCTGACCGGAAGTGCACATATGTAGCCGGTAACGTAACTGCCGAAAAAGAACGTGAGATGGGATTGCAGCCAGGCTAGTTTAGGCGCGTGCTTACGTAGAATTGTAACGCTGCCTGCATAACGATGTGACGGAATAGGCCGAGGTGTCGCGTATGCACGCGTAACAGCTTGGACGAGAAGAGATACCTGGTCTAGTTTTCTATTTCCCGTTCCGAGAATGATCCAGCGTCGTGTGTGATTTGAAACGATTGACGTTTCGAGGCGGATGTTTGATTTTTTTTCGAGTCGTTATTACTGGAATATTGTTCGTTATTTTTAACGATGTTATTTACTATACAGTGTTTTTACCGTAAGTAATTTAGTTAGCTGGATAATTATTGTATTGCATATTTATAGAAGAGCAAGCGTGACGGAAGGATGCTTTGCGTGTGCATCATTGATCGTTTCGCGGAATATTCAGAAGGGCGCATAGCTGTCGGCTGAAAAAGATAAGACTAGACTGGTGAAACTACTGGGTGTATCGTTGAAACTATAAGTAAGTAGTTCGCTGAAATGTGGTTTGTGTATTTAATCATAGTTTAAAATGTAACTTTAAACCATTATTTCATGTGTTATTTCATTGAAGCTCTCGATAGTTTAGCATTTTGACTCGCGGCTTTCATTATATAAGTACACAGAGAGAAATGCTCTATTACATGTTACAAGAATCTTATGTCAGAATTAATTCTAAATTATTAAAATATGAAATTAAGACAGAATCATTCTTCGTTTTGCGGTAAACTATATTAATATTTTTGCTAATAGATAACAAATTAAACATTTTAAATGAAAATAACTGTTTTTAAATATTTGTACACTATTGTACCGAAATTGCTACTTTTCAATTTTCCAACAATGCAAAAAATTCACGCACCCAAACGGTCTAGTGACTATGAAACTATAATTATAGCTATAGCTAAGCATGCAACTGATCAGCTTTTCCGTTTTTAAAATCCAAACGCACAGCTCGCTGAACACGCGAACACTCCCTAATTGGGTAGGGTCACTGCATGGATACTGCAGATTGACACACTGCGCAAGGGCCGTGCAAGTGCATTTCACTTCCGACTTGGGACAGGTGTGGCGAATCTGAGTTACCCCCATGATCGCTACGTTACTTAGGTCGTGCTAGATCTTTTTTCCAATTGTGAACCACTTTTTCAGATATTTATTTTTAATTTATATATTATGAAATATTAATATTGAAGAAATAAATATGTTTTACATTTTTGTCCTTAAAATAATAAACTTAGAATCATGATTAGTTATTTCTTGAATTACGCAGTACAATCCCAAATGTCCTAAAATTTTATAATAAAACTTTGGCTCTACTAAATTTTATTATACGAACAAACGCACATATATACCAAATGGAAAGCAGCTGCCAATTATTAATAAACTTACTATAAAAACCCATTTCTCGGTCCACTAATTACAAATCCCTCGTTTTTGCACCTCTTCCCTAAAACGGCTCTCTCGGCTTTCCACTCTAAAAATCCTTCGGCAAACAATCCCAACAAAAAACTCGGCGAACATCGCCCGATACACTCCTGCGCTAATTCCGTCGCAAATCAATTACGATCCTCAACCAACGAGCCCGAGCGCGTTACTTTGCGCTAAACGAGCAGCTTCTAGAAAAATATGAATTTTTTTTTTAGCTAACGGAAAAGTCGGATTAATTATGATTCCCGCGTTTATTTCACAGGCAGTCGCGGATAGAAGCGAGAGAGATGTGGATACGGTTAAGCGTGCCCGATACATAGTTAAGAGGTGAGCGGAGAGGAACGGAGGGAGCAGTGCGCCGTGACACGTTTTGTGAACGCGCGCGAGCTCAGGCGCGCTCTGCTTGCTTTGCCGGCGCATAATCTGCTCGCAAATTGGACATATAGGCTCTTTTCTTCTCTCTCTCGATCGTTGCGTTTTGTTGTAGCGGGCTTTGTTAGCTACCGAGCGCTGGTTTTTCTAGGTTAGCTTATTGTTTGTGTGTGTAGCTGGTGGGTGGGTTAGTGGGGATGTAGCTTTTGCGAAGCTATGGAAATCAGTAGAGCATTCGACATTCAGAATGAAAAAAATCGCTTTCGACGTGTTTCCGCATTTTATTGGCTCTTAAATCAACACGTGATTGATAAATTACTTGCAGTTTTGAAAGCTTTGATTTATTCATAAACTTTTTTCTTTATTATTATTAACAAAATTGCAGTGGTTGTAAAAATTCGTATACTCCACGAATCAGAGCCCATGAAATTCTGTTTTCTTATACTTACGTTCCGTTCACCTATAAAATCACCTCTGTACCATTTACGCCCTTCGGACCAAACAGACCCATCCCTACTCCACAGCCAGCCCATCAAAGACGTGAACGACCTGCACACTGTAGCATCCTCATCACAAGAATCCGCCAGGCAAAACCGCAGCGAGAAGAACGAAGCCGATCCGAAAGCTGGTATCAGCGGGCTCGCACGCGCGAATCGTCCGTTACCCGCACCACGCTGCAGATCCAGCCTCGGGAAATCCCCGGGCACTTGGCGTGTTTATTCCTAAACGAAAAATAAAGAAGGCGGAGCGCGCGTTCCACTTGCCCGATACACATTCGGACTTGCGTCTATATACAGAATTATGAATTAGTCATTCGATTAGAGAGCGCGGGAGAGTCTCGGGCGAGATAAGGCGCGTTTCTCCTTGCCGCGGGAGAGGAAAAATCGGTAATTAGTGCGCTCGGCTATTTGGGTTATCTCTGGAGCTGACGCCCGCTCGGATTATTCATTCGGCGTGTTTTGCTGCTTTACGCGCGAACCGGTAAATCTGTCAGAGCGGCGATCGTATCGGGCTGTATGGCTGCGACAGATCGGCCCCGAGTCGTTTTTGCTCGCAAAAATCGATGTATAACGAGTTTGCCGATCGAGCGGCGGTTATTCCAGGTATTTGGGTTAGTCGTTGCTATTTTAAATGCCTCGATAGCTGCGTTTGGATTTTGTTTTCTTTTCGGATGTGTTTTCGACGAGTCTGTACGAGTTTCGCTAATGAATAAAGTTTGCGTCTGCGAGCGTTTAGTGCTGTGATATTAAGTGGCAAATTCTATTATCGTAACGTTCCAGTTTATGTTGATCAATTTATTACTGTGTCAATAGCCTACGGTAAATCGGTTTAGCGCGAAAATTCTGGAAATCTGTATTTAGAGCGCCTCTTTCCCTTGCATATTAAATGGTTATATGCATAGTTCGAGTTTAGATTGTATAATATTACAGTTATAATATGCATTGCGTGTGCTATACACACCATATGTGTGTCAACTTCGTGCTATATTCATTATCTGAAACCTAGCCTCGAAACCGCACGCAAGCATCTCCATAAGCAGCTTGAAGCTTATTTGAATTTAGTTTGTTTCCAACATAATTTTATATTATAATCGGCGCACCGCCGAAGCACCTGTCGAATATAAAATTAATTGTTTTATGAAAATAGAACTATTCAATTTTATTTATATGCATAAGGATGAAACTTTTATAACCTACGAAGTTAGCAATCAACAATTAAAATCAAAATAGCTCATTCTTTAATAATGAGATATTACGATCCACAATTTTTAAATCAAGTTTACTTTTCTTATAAGAAATGTAAAAAATAAGTATACTCACTCAAACATCTTCACGTGTTCCGATTCAGCTTACAAAGTACGCACATTTTTCTCCTGCATGCTCTGAATCATAACTGCGGCGTATAACGAGAAAAATAGATGGATAGCTGGAACTTATAAAATTCCATTAGGATTCTTGTAGCATGCGCGCAAAAACTAGTAAAGTATGTACACGCGCGTACATGTAGAGTATATCCCCGGGAAAAGCGGAAAAGACGGAAGTGCGCGAGTCGGGCAATCAGACCAGCGGCTGCCGATTACGGGTACATTGAAGAAACACTTGCTGGAGGTAGAGCCTCGTGGACGATCGAAATTGAATATGTGATGTATGAACTCACGGTAAATTGATGGGTTTAAAATAGTTTGGTTATTACCGATTTATCAGAAAATATTTAGTATTTTTTTTTTTTTTAATGTCCATTTTTATTATAGTAATGCGATCTTATTTGGTACACACTATGACCTTAAATTACTCGCTCTTCATAATGGAAAGTTTAAAACGAAAATAATATGTTACCAGAACTTATTACATACTAGTTTATACTTTATTAGAATCTTGCTTTGACATTATTATCAGCTCTCTAGTAATTTGTATACGTTTATTCAGTATTCAATTACATTACAAAATGTAACTAAAACACCCTTAGTTATTCGCAGTAATCTCAGCAAACATAAAAAATCACGGATCATATTTATTAAAGCATTTACTTCAAAGGCAGCGCTAAACAGAACCGATTCTCTTAGCGCGCAAAAGCACTCCAATAATCAGCCAAGAATTCCGGCGCTCGAAAAAAGCCAAGAGACCGCGACCAACGAAGGAAAAGATACGCGGCGATTACATAGAGCGATTAAAAGTTAGAGCGCTCCTATGCTATCTCTCTCCTCTCTCTCTCCCTCTCTCTCAAAAGATTAGAGAAACTGGTGGCCGTGAATCAGCCTCGGCCTCCAGGCGCATCTTTCCTGCATCCGCGTGCTGCTCGCCTCTTCTTCCTTTTGCTTCGGCTCGCGCATATCGAAAGAGGGATGGGAATGACCATGCCTTTTTCTTTTCTCATTGCGCGAACCTTCGCCGGATGAATTATAGTCTGTTTAGATCTAAGCGCTCAATGCTCGCGCTCTGAGCGCTAGCAGATTGAGATCTTTGAGTCGAATGGCTTTATTGGTGAGTTTCTGGCCATTAGCTGCGCATACAGCTAGGAGCTGTTTTTTTTTTGTTTAGATCGAAGATGCTTAGCCGAAGATGAGTTAGATGGGTAATGAAGGAAAAGGGGTAATGAAGGAAAAGGACTAGGTGGGTGTAAATGGTCTGTGACTTTCTAATGCTGGAGGGTTGATATATTTTTGCAATGTGCAGGTGTTTGTGGGTATTTGTCACTGTTTAGGTTATTATGAGTATTGTCAGCAAATATTACTGTGTGAATAATATGCAATCTAATACATGTATATAATAAAAGTAAGGTCTCTAAAGTAGGAATGTAAACGTAGATGATGACAATATAGATTATACGATCTAGTTATTTACGATAAATAATTTCATCTTAATAGTTTACAAGACTATTTATATATGATTTATTATATAGCATCGATTGAAGGCTTTTAATGGACCATATTTTTAAATTCATAGCAATATAATTTTATGATGGAAAATGGCGTTAAAATATCTTTAGAAGTAATGGACTGGAAAAAGAACTGTAAA